>JNFW01000001.1:1781446-2003687 GCA_002564245.1 Saccharomycopsis fermentans
CGACAAATGTGTGCATTATTGTGCATCTATATGCTTCTGGATGCATATATAGTATTTATGGATTAAATGGTTATCATATAATTAGAATATCTCTTCATAATTGATATTGAATTATATTAAATATTTGGGTAAAATCCATAATATCCTGACAGATTTGAGAATTGTTTAAAAGATTTGGAAGATTCTTTTTTTGCTGTTAAGAAATAAATGATGTTATATAAACGTTTGTGTTAAATGATTCATAGATAAATAATTTTGATTGACCACACTGATTTATATTACTAAGATTAATTACGTAAAAGTTGCTACTAGAGAAAGCTTTCTCTTCCAGAAAGTAAGATCATAAGGTTGATTTATATTATTAACACCAAGTCTCAAATTCATAACAATCTATTTAGTATTTCTACAAATTTTATTTCTGACCTATTTCTGAATTCATTATTAATGACTCGAGATATTGAAAAGTTGAACATGATCTATGAGCATTCCAACACATCTATCATTTCCTTTGAAATTCATCCATTTAAAACTTTTTGACATACATCTGCCCAAATAGTGATTCCTTTTTCGATTTCATCTTTACGCAATTTACTAATCAGTAATCTGACTCCCTTTTCACCCCAGTTTCTAGGATTTCCACTGACTTCAAAATTACTACCATTTGCTAAATTAACACCATTCAGTTTCAAAAAGTCACATATGGTATTTGCATTCAAAGTTTTAGGAAAAACAACCCAAATAAAATAGCCACCAAATAACTCGTTCCCCATTAATTCACTATTAATTCTGAAACCCAATGGATATAACTTTTGCTTGATAGAGTCAACAAGTATTTGCATGCGTTCCCCGTAATTGAGGACGAATCTTTCAATTATTGAATCTATAGCACCAGTAGTAATTAAATTTCCTACTAAATTACTAGTGAAGTGACTAGGGGTACCTCCTGAAGTATTTGCACCACCTTGAGACAACTGATAAACAAGTTTATTGTTTACACTCGTCTGCCAACCACACCTGAGACCAGGGGCAATAATTTTGCTAAAGGAAGCATTGCTTATGGTATTTCCATGTCCATCATATCCTTCAGGAACCGTAGAGCGATCTAAGACATCCATTCTTAAAAGCGGTTCAGTTAATGCGGAAGAAGATACTGAAGAAGATGTGTTATGAACAATTTTTCTGTAATCCAACATATCATAAACGTCGTCTGTAATTATTAACATATCATATTCTCTTGCCAATTTAATGAGCCCAAGTTTCGTTTTCTTGGATAAAGTTAAACCTCCTGGATTTGAGAATGAAGGAACTAACCAAATTACAAATTTGTATATTTTTTTTTCGAACCTACTTGTTTGTTCAGTCAATACCAAGTTTTCACCACTATTGCTTTCTCTTTCAGAAAATTCTTTCAATTTACACTCTAAAAATTGCAAATCGATACCAGTAACTGGGACTTCATCAAGTGCAGTAATTTTGCCCGAAAATCCGGCATCAACGAAGCAATCGTTGATCAAAAAGTATGTTGGTGTCACAATGAAAGCCTGTCTAGTGTATCCAGTTTGTGCCAAAGTACATTGAAGCAAAATGTTCAAAAGCCCGTAGGATGAGCCATTAGTCAAATTGATGAAATCAGGTTTGTAAATTTCGTTTACTGCAGAGAGTTCGAAATACTTATTTTGCCAATCTGCAATTGCCTGTCTAATCCATTTTTCACCTTCGTCTGTACCATAGTTAAGAGGATGTCTTTCGAAATAACTTTCCGAATTTCCAAGATTATCACTATCGCTCAAAATGTTGGTTGTAGCTTGCTTGATTTCATCTTTAGGCAAGAGTTCAGTAGTAGGATGCCCTGGGAAAAAGTTTATCAAGTTGTCAAAAGCTGTAGCTCTTCCTGACATTTCGGAGATTTGATGTTTGATTCAACGTATTTCAAAGCAAACAACTAGCTTTCAAACTACAAGTATTTCAATAACAGAGTCGAAATGAGCTGTCAATTCTCTTTTGAAGGTCGTTATTAGTACAGTTGATAGAATATACAGAGTATTTACACTCGCTTGACTCAAAAGTTGAAAAAATGTTTCAAGGATTTTTTTTTTTCCCACAAAATTTATACCTCTAATTATCCGTTTTTTTATAATAACTACAGAAATGTATATCAGTCGATTGAAAGTCTAAATTTAAATATTTGACAATGCTAAATAATATTCTACAAAAGCTGAAACTGAAAGCTAAGTCTTTGCACCAAGAGTATCAACGATCAGCTGTAATCTTGTAAACTCTCATCTCACTTTCGTTCTTGGGGAAAAACACATTATATTTGGTCAATGAATCACCAGGATTCTTATCATTGAATACAATCTCATAGGTTAGGCTTTTATCTTTTAGTGATCTTTCAAATAACTGAACTGTTGACTCATTTCTTACAGCACTTGAGATTAAGGCGACGGAACCTGGGTTGGAAAATAAACATTTTTCTAGTGTATAGACTAGCATAGGAATCAAAGAAACATCATACGTAACGTCAGCTGCCACAATCAAATCATGTGCAGGAATATTAGTAGAATCATCAGAATCAGGACCCCACCATAACTTTTGGAAAAACACCTTATCTGTTGAAGTCTCATTAAAATCAAACATTTCTTTAATTCTATTCACGACTTTTGTTTCCCCATCAGTGACATAAAAAGTACGAAAACATTCATCGAAATTCTTCTTTATGAATATACTTAGGAGACCTGTCCCAGCGCCCAATTCGACAATTCTGAGGGAACGGTTTGATTGTACAAGTTCCAAATTAGGGAATAATGTAAATATATCTTGCATCTGTAGTAGATATTCACAAATAAATAAAGATGCCTCCCATGTTCTATAGCCAGTACAGCCAAAGCCATTGATCAAATTGGGCGTTTCCTTGATTAAAATATCAGAGAACTCGTTTCCAGACCTAGCCAAAGAATAATATATATTTTCTATCTTGTCTACGGGCTGGGGGCTCACCGAGATCAACAGGATATATGTCGAATATAACTCACCAAAATCATACTCATGCAGTATCGATGGGGTGTTTTCAATGACATTGATTAATTTCTGAAGAAAGCATTTGATATAATATTCGTTGTCAATAGTGGCTGTTATATTTGCTAGGAATTCTTCTTGATTTTCGATGATCTCGTTTACGCTGACAGCTAGCTCTTGGGTTGTAATATCTGGGATCCTGACTCTTTGTTTCAATCGCCGAAGAAGTACCTCCATTTTTTATGAGAATAAATGCAAAGAGTAAGAAGAGTAATAATATCTATTTTAAGGAACTTCTATAATCAATGTCAGTCACGGTTCAAGGAGAGGCCTTGTGTCAATAGATGGGCTAGACCACTTCCACAGTATTTTTATTTTTTTCATTAATTTTTTTTTCACTCATGCATATTGTTGGATCAGCTATCAACAGAATGTTTCTAATCCCCATCGTCAATGCTACTTCAGGGAGACGTATAAGCTGATAAACATATAATCCTTGATCCTATTGAATTTCGTTTGAGATAATAAGAACAATATTTTCATGTCTTTGTCATTTTTTATTATATTATTGAATTTACAGTGGTAAGGTAAGAGACATACGAGTACCATCAATTTTTTTACTTGCTTGTATGATTGAACCAAGTATAGCAATAAATCCACAGCAGAAACGAAAAAGAAGTTTATTAAGGGGATGTATAACGAATAACTTTAATCCATTGAATATGATTCAATTAGAATAATCAAGCTAGTTTGAAAGGGCCAAGAATGTACGACATTTTGTGTATACTTTTCTTTTATCATCCTTGAGTATCGCGGGCCAGTTCCCAGCATATTTCTTGCAATGAAGCCAAAACATCAGCTGAAGAGGCACGTAATCAAAGCTAAAAAAGTTCGTGTAACCTTTCCAATTTTGATTGACTTGTACCCCCAACACTTTTCAAGAGGTTCCTTTTTTTCCTGGAAAGTTGAAACTAGGAAGCAAATCGTGTTATTGTTGTTAGAAGCTAATAATTATCCAAAATACGCACTTCCATTTAAACAAGGCCCAGTTGAGTGGTCAATGTTCAATATTACAAAGAAGAATAGCTATGTATCTCTTTCAGTAAATTCATGTTGAAAATTTTTGAAAATTCAAACGTGCGTATAGCTAAAGCGTCTTATTTTTTTTATTTTTTATTTTTTTCTTGTGAATATCAATTTTCGCTTTACCTACTATGAACAAAAAATTTTCGAATCAGAGAGTATAATAGTAGTATCTTCTACTAAGAAAGCTCAGAGTTCACCATAAAATCATCATAAATTCACCGCAAAATCAGCGAAAAACGACATTTCGAGATCCATATTACCAACTAGAATCAGAAATAAATATACATTGAGTCAGAATGAGCAGATTTTTCTCAACATCAAGTATCAAAATGAGCGGAGCTGCAAAGCCATGGGGGAGCTCAAGAAAGCCAGTGATGACGGAGTTGAAAAAGTTGATTGGAAAAGAAACTACTCGTGCCACAGAAAATTCCCAAGAATACATCGAAATAGACCCTAGATTCGCGGCAGATTTGAAGACCTCGAAAATCTACGACCCTTTTGACTTCTCGATTGCCAAAAAGAACTTGATCAATGCCACCAGTAATTCTAGAAGATTGAATCTCCCTTTCCAGCAATCCGACAAACACGGCCAGTGCAAGGACGTTTTCAAAAATATCAGATTGAACCCAATGAACTTGTACACTTTCGCTCCTATTTTGACCCAGTATGTCAGTGAAACAGGCAGAATAGTTCACCGCGATGTGAATGCCACTTTGAAAGACAAGACCCACAAGAAATTGAGTAAAGCCATTCATAGAGCAAGAGCCGCTGGAATAATGAGTAACACCTCCAGAACAGGTATCACCTTGCCTAATGATTATTCTTACAGATTTAATAACTGAGTTCCAAATCAAAAAATAATGACAAGGTCATTTTTGCCGCAAGGAGATGATTTTCACCAGAACTCTGAATGTCTTGCTCCTTTTCTGTCCATCTGTCTTCTATTTGAGGAGGAAAAAACTTCTCATTTACACAGCTCTTCATTTTAACTCTTTTTGTAAATATATCAAGTTTCATCTATGCTTGCCGAATAAACGAATATATTTTTTTTTTCCCATCTCTCATCTACAGATTTCCAAAAGGGTTTTTCTAGAAATTTAGATGATTGTTCTTCTCGAAGTTTAGATAACTCTATAAAGTTTCCACATAATATTTATTTGACTCTGCTGATTCAGTTCAATAAAATTTTTGCGCTATTCAAGTTGAGTTAGGTTTTCTTCATTGAAATTAATGGAATCTGACTTAATTTAAGAAAGTTGTCGTAGAAATTCAATTATTTGTATAAATAGTTACAAAATTTTGGACATTCCACAGTTATTTCTTCTATCTTGTAAATAAAAGAAAGTACTTAGATATCAATAGTCAAACAGTTCTCAAGTTTGTGATTGTTTAATTAATTCATTGATGTGTTTCTAATATTATATGTTCAAATAAAAAACCAAGAATCAACATTTTTTTTCAACCCCTTTTTGACATACTTACAGAAAAAAACATTGTGAATATATATGTCTTATAGTAGCAAGGCATCTTTTTTCTTTAACTATTTCGATCACTACCAGACCTACAAGTCATTGGAATCACTCAATACTGGGGAAAACAAATAAATATCGGGTTTTAGCATATATCAGATAGTATTAGAGGTTGTGCAATAGAATCAATCACATACACTAATCCCGATTATTTTTTATAGCGCTTAGCGGTTCAAATGGTGATTGGAGAATATGACACTGTTACTGAGTGATCATGGTTATAGGAAAGCTCACATATTAGGTTTGTCCAATAACCCTGCAAATAAAAATATTGAACATACTCTTCCCAAGAATCTGCTAAAAAATCATGAATTAGAAATATCGAAGAAAGATAGAGACTTGTCAATGGCAGGCAACGTTTTCTCTGGGTCAAAGTCCTTGGAAACAAATTCAAAAAATGGAAATGGAAACCAAATACAGCCCCTTTCACCGGTGAATTTCAAAAAGAAGCCGAAAGAGAAAGAGAATAACATTCCTTCGTATCTTCGAGGTACCGCATCATCTCTTTTGAAGGCTGTTGATCATTCAAATAACAATCATAATACCAACAACCATCATAGTGTTATACTGGCAGCTCCTAGAAAATTAAGTACAAGTTCATCATCAGCTTTGAAAAAATCAATCTCTTTCAAATTCACAATAGATAATGATGCACCTAAGAATATCACGAGAAAATCCATTAAATTATCAGGGTCTGTGTCGTCTTCTAACTTATTAACTAAGAAAAGTATTAGCGAATCTCATTATAGTCACTCGAAAAATGATACAGAGATTTCAAGACAGACTCATGCAGGCAAATTGACAAATATAAGAATACCGCAATCAAAAGCAAACAATGAGGAATATGTTCTACAAAAATTACCAAAAGTAAAGGTTAAAACTATAGAATCAACCTCCACAAATGTTTCTGACTCAAAATATTATAGAAGCACCAGTGAAAGTATAGCAAATTTGCAAAATTCTTCTAATTTACTGAATAATGCTTCACAGAGAACTGAAAAAAGAATTATGAGTGATAGTTTTGGTTCCGATAGATCTAACAACGCTAAGAATAAGCATCCAGTAACTTTTATATTAGATAATTTATCCCAAAAATCTCCTGGTAGTGTTTCCCATGAGAGCGCGAATTCTACAAGTAAAGTTGCTTCTTTTCAAGATTGTGCAAAACCAATGTTATCCAATTCTACATCAACTAAACAAATTTCCTTATCCAAAAAGCAGATTTGCTTATTGAATAAGAACGCAACATCAACAATTGCTAACTCTTCATCATTTTCAAACATCACAGCTCAAAATTCACCCACCCCAACCATTCGTAAAATCTCGAATACTATTTCGAACAAAAATTCAAAAGAATCGCAAAATAAAAATATAAATCTGAAAAATAAAACCTCTTTATCTATTACCAGGAGTGTTACGTCTGAGGATTTATCAAAGAAGATAACTTCCCTAAAAAGATCCATAAATAAAAGCAATTCATCATATCCTTCTTCTTCTTTTTCTTTATTAACGGATCAGCTGAGAAATTATGGCAATTCATATATGAAACAAAAGGTGCAAAAAATTTCGGAATTACTTTTTTTTCTAAAGAATTCTCCTGAAACAGCCAAAATGATTACTGATGAACCTGCTCAAAATTTACCCATTACTAAGAAATCTGCTATACCAGTGAAAGAATTACTTTTTAACAATGACAAGAAAAATCACGGCTTTAGAGTGTTAGATTTTTATGAAACCAACGAACTATCAAGACGAAGCAAGGATATTTATTTCTTAGGTGAAAGACAATCTAAGGTAGAGATATCGGATATGAAAAATAATCTTGGTTTGGATGATAATAATCAAAACTATATTGTAGATGTTGGTGATCATATAGACTATAGATATGAGGTACTTCAGTTTTTAGGTATTGGAAACTTTGGAAAGGTTTTGAAATGTAAAGATCATAAAAATGGGGAGATTGTTGCAGTGAAAATTATAAAGAATGACTTTAAGTGGTCCTTACAAGCAATGTATGAAATAAAGATTTTGAAAGAATTACTTTCTAAAGATTATAATGATTGGCATGTATTGAAATACCTTGATCATTGCAATTTCAGATCACACATGTGTATTACAACCGAGCTTTTAAGCATAACATTATTTCAATGTCTCGAGGCTGCGAATTTCTCTGGGTTTTCTATCCCCATTTTGATGAGTTGGACAAAACAAATATTATCTGCTTTGAAGTTCATTCATTCGCATGATATTATTCATTGTGATCTTAAGCCAGAAAATATAATGCTTCAGAATTTTGGTGATAATATAGTCACTTCTAAATCTTATTGTTTTGAAATTAAGATTATTGATTTTGGGTCTTCTTGCCATATTAATGAGTTGTCATACACTTATATTCAATCCAGGTTTTATCGAGCCCCAGAGGTAGTTCTTGGAGCTTATTATGACACCAAAATTGATATTTGGAGTCTCGGCTGTATTTTGGCTGAACTCTACACTGGTGGTCCCTTGATAGAAAGTAAAAATGAAGTAAATCATATAGAATTATTGATACAGTTTTTTGGTCCACCACAAAAAACCATGATTTTGAAAATGAGAGAAGAATTAAAAAAGAAAGGACCGATAGGCTCAATCAATCATGAAAAGGCTAGAGCTCAAGCAGCAGATAATTATTTAGCTACTCATTTGAACAAACAATTTGACAAATATGGAAATTATTCTCCTAGAAGAGTTACATCTTATTCTACTGCAGGCAGTGCTGGAGCAAAGTATTCCAATAAGCAAGAAAGAAATTCAGCTAATACACAAGGTCACCCAAGTAAACTACTTGCAAGAAAAAATTTGTCATCCATTTTGTTCAAAGGATTACCATCCACAACAAGACAAGGAAATTTAGAAAAGCTTTTCATGGACTTTTTATTGAAGGTATTGGTTTGGAATCCACATGATAGAAGTTCAGCTATTGAATTATTGAGCTCCAATTTTGTAAGCTATTACGATAACCATTGTACGCTCATTGAGCTGAACATTTCTAGTTGATAGTTTTTTTTTAAATCTATATTGGCGCATACTTTTATTAGGTGCATTGATAAATAAATTACAAAAATTTTCTATGAAATAGGATCGAGAAACAAAAATAGTTGATGATCAAAGCTAAACAAAATATAAAATAATAAACAACATCTCAAAGTTCTATTAAGGGTACTTTCTCTCTGATAAATATAATACATTTATCCGTGTTAGTCGTAATCATCTCTCTTTTCATAAAAACTAAGTTGTCGATACATTTCGCCAACATTAGCATTTGGCAAATCATCGTAACTCACTGCGCGCATACTTTTCCCTCTATTCATGTTCATTTCGATAATAGTAGAAGCTCCATCACTCATTATGCTAGCAGACTCAAACAGCGATACATCGTCAGTTTCCTCGGTGTAAATACTGTTTGAATTTTGCAAATGATTCATGTAAGCTGAATTATGAATAGATGGCATCGTTGATATATCTGCAGGATGATATTTAGATGCAAATGTGTTCGCAGATTTCATTGAGAGTTGCCTTGATTCCATTGTCATTCTTGAAGATTTATTATTCAAATTGCGAGGGGTGACGTGCTGCAAAAATGAAGAGGAATTTGAAAAATTTCTTTGAACATTGTTAAATTGTGAAGAAGAATTTCTAATATAAGTCTTTTGTTGCTTCTTCAAATGTGATTGGTTTCTTCCAAATGGAGAGGAACCATTTGTATTAGTGACAGTTTCATTTTGATACATTTTCGATTTTTTTTCAGTATCTTTATTGTTTTGACTGGGATTGGATTTTTGGTTTGAACCGTCGAGTAAATCAACTTTTGGATCAACATTATTAGGATACATATTATTTTCGTTATTTACTTGTGGAATATTCAAACCTATAACAGGACTGACAGGATTGGAATTTGAAATTTTGCTCTGGCTAGATATAACAGGCATATTTCTATCCAGCAGAAAGTACTTATCAATCATATTAAATGTGCCACCACCAGCAGAGGCAGAATTAAAAAGAACATTTGCAACTGATGGGGGGTCAACAAAATCTCTTGAATCTAACGTATTTCTATGCGTTACAGTAGTAATAGTCATTTCACTCATTCTCTTTTGTCTCTCAAATAATGATAACTCTTCCAAACCTAGTTCTATCTTGGATATATCTTTAGGTGATACGACCAAACTTTCAAATTCGGCTTCTTTATTTTCTAATATCGTGGTGCTTTTGATATTTGTATTATTTGGTGGAAAATTTTGCTGCATATTATTGTAAATATCAATTATGCTTTTCTGATTTATATTGTTGGCTGTTGCAACTGACATAGTAGACTCTCGCTTATCTAAATCTTTTGATTTAGAGGCATCATTAACATACTGATCTTCTTTTTTGGATTTTGTGTTCATGCTATTTTTTGAATAGTTCACTGCTGATTTGTAACGTTGGTATGACATTCCGCCGCCAGATATATTGGAATTCTTATGTTGCATTGAATTTTTCGACGCTGTTTTATATAAGTCATTTGTTCTTTCTCCGTTATAAGTAACAAAGAAATTTTTATTCATCAAAACCATATCAGCAATTTCTTCATCAATTTGTGAATCAAGAATAGGCGATTTCAAGAAGTTTGGAGATCTTGAAGAATTTGGTGATTTCAAGGAATTAGGAGACATAAAATTATTTGGATAATTTGGTGAGTTAGGAGACATCATATTACGCGGAGATTTCATTGAGTTAGGTGATAAAATATTATTTGGTGATCTCATAGAACTAGAATAATACTGCTTTGATAGTGGTAAATGTGGGGCTATATTTAAAGCCGTAGAATTAGGTTTATTTAATCGGATTACACTCTGCTGCAACCTTTCATTCTGAGGATGGGAAAAAAAGGTTCTTTGTTCAGGCTTTTGTTGATCATGATGAATGTCGGCCTTTGCTTCTTTACTTAGCGATATCAGCTCGAGTTTTGGGGGAACTTCAGTTGCTAAATCCTGATTTTCTATAGCAATATTAGAATCCTCGATTTGTGATGAAAATAGAAAACTATCATCTATAGCATTTGAAAGATTAGGGCTTTTTTCAAACTTTGGTGCTGAGAGGGTCAACGAATTATCAACATCAAAAATATTTGAAGATCTGCCAAGAATTGCAGGTCGATCTTTTAAAAGAGAATTACTTGTTGCAGTTGTGTCATTAGCTAATATTTTTGAAAAATTTAGGGTTCCATTGATACTCAGTGCACTATCATAATATTTGGGGTTAGTTTGTATTGTTGATCCATGTTCACTTATGTTCGGATTGTACTGATAATATTTCCATGGATCATTTGGCCAGAAATTTTCTGTTGCTGATAAATTGTCTTTTTTATTTTGTTCCTGGGAAGCTATTAATACCTTATTGTTCGAAAATAACTTCTGTGGAACATTTTGTTTTTCTTTGGATTCACTCCCAATGTTATTTACCATACTGGAAGTAGACTTGCTATGGAAATTGGTTAGTTTAGGGGTATCTAAATCTTCATCATCAACTTCAGACTGATTTAAAATATCAAAATTACTTGGTGTTGAAATTTCGTCAGTTTTAAATTGTTCGCTCGAAAAAATTGCTTCTTGAAGTTTGTTATTGGTGATTATAGAACCCATAGAATTAGTGTTTTTTGTAGAGTTACTCCTACTATTGAGAGTTGTAGAAGTAGTTATCGTACTAGTTGATTCATGTTTTCCTTTTATTTCAAGGTATTTATATGAATTTGTTGCAGCATCATCATGGGTAGGATATGGTAAAATATCATCTTGAAACTTGCCATCGAGTTTTTGCGATGCTTGTATGCTATTGAATGGCTCATCAACAGAAGAATCGTAGGATCTCTCTATGTCTTTACTCTCATCATTACTATCGAGATCAAAATCTTTTTTGATCGGTATAATTTTGGAGTTCGTCAACTCTTCATCACTTGGGTATGATTCATCAAATGTTGGATATGGTACCAGATAAGGCAATTTCGATTTTTCATTTAACATTGACTTGTTAAGTTTGACATTTGTAATATTGTCTTCTATTAAATTTGAGGTATTTGTAGTATCTTCGAAAGTTTCTTCGAAGCTGCCAACTTTAATTATACTTATAGGATTCTTTTGCTTTGAGATTTCTCGATTAGCTGAGTTTATTGTTTCGTTTTTGATAGAGCCAGTGTGCTGTTTCCCCAGTTTAGGCAAGGGATTAGCACGAAATCCTTCATAATCTTTGAATTCTTTCGAATTTATTGGTAACTTGAGTATTGTGTTTTTTCTTCGTATTTCAAGTATTTCAACATTATCAGAATTACTAAAACTATCGTCATTACTATCATATTCATCATCAAGTTCTTCGATATCGTATAGTTGATTCACGTTATTCTGATTTTGGCTATTATTTTCGGCGAAAGTTTTTTCGATATTAAAGTTTGGTTTATCAGGAGAAGTATTTTCATTTATACTTGTTAATACTTGTTTAATATTTACATAACTCTCATACGATCCATCAAATTGTATAGGTTTATCAAGATCTTCAATTTCATCGTAATTTGGAAAATTTTTTGAGGATTCACTTTTAAAAGCAGAGCTGACAAGGTGAGAATTATTACTCGAAGAGCCAGTTCTGAGGCCTTGCTGATTTTGTTCACTATTGTTATTTGAAGGAGAGGAGAAATTGTTGGTTAATACCTCAGTGGCAGAAATTGTGTTTGATGTATCGTTGGCTATGTTTAGTTGAAAATACTCGCTGCTATCATCACTTTCATCAACACTGCTAGTTCCACTTTTATTTGTTGCGGTAGAGTTGGATCCTTCATTCTGGAACTTGAAAGTAGGTCTTGGAGGGGTAGTGTTTTGAATGTTTGCATACGAATTATCAGGATAATTTTTCATATGAGTTTTTGGCAAACTTTTAAAATTATGCTCTCTGGAAGATTGACCCAAATGATTTTGAGAGATCCGAGGATGGTAACGAGGTGGTGTTTTCAATTTATCCAGATTAGTATTGTCTGAGGCTTTTAAGTTACTTTTCTCCGAGGTTTTCAGATTATTTTTGTCTGATGTTTTCAAATTATTTAGGCCTAAAGTTTTCAAATTATTTTTGTCTAAAATTTTCAAATTATCTTTTTCTGATGAAGAGATTGTAGAATTTTCGGGTATCGCTTCTGGTGTATGAGGAACGTTAGTTTGTTCTTGTAAATTCTTAGATATTTGCGCGGACTTCTGCGAGACTGGAATCTTCAGCTTTTCTTCCACAAATAGACCAAGCTGTGAGTCTTCGAAAGTTGGAGAGTTCAAGGCTTCATCGAGATACTGATTGAACTGCTGGAAATCAGAGGATAAGTTTTCATCAACGGGGATCCCCAAGCCCTCAGGTAGATACAAAGATTTATTAGGAGAAAGCATCGATGCGAAACTTTTGGTGGGTGCCACGACGAAAGAAGTAGTATGTTTTTAGGATGAGGACAGAAAAATGTCGAGTGTTTCATTAGAAATGGACTAAATCCAAGAAAACACGAATGTCGCTTCAGATCGACGTATCCCAGTACCTGAACTGTCCAGCAAGACGAGGAAAACAATAAGACAGCTGGACCAGAGAAGAACAACGATCTATGGAGCTAGAAAAGGGAAAAGGAACCTGGAACAACTGGAAAAAGGATGTGAGTTGCAGTTTGGCGTGGAAAGCCGTGAAAAGGATCAAGAAACAGTGATCTTGAATTAAGTGTTTTTTAGGGTTTTTTATTTTACAACAGAATATGGCTTTTTTTTTTTTTTTTTACTTTTTTCTTGAACGCATTCGCTCTTACATATTTCCTAGGTGGGACAGCCTACATAACTGTAAAAAAAAATAAGCCAACGTACTTGCTTGAACAGATGGAGGAGTCATTCATATACATCATGAACCATTAAACAACACTGGCTGGTATATGACAAACTGAGGAAACAGCGAACGAATAGCAAAAACAGCAGCAGTTGCCACAACCAGACAAATACTGGGAAATTCGAAAAAGCTTTGGGTTGTTTGCTGGTATATTCAGGCCCCTTTTCCCACTAAGATCTGTCTGTTCCATATTTTTATGCTTCAGATGCACATTAAGCAAGAAAAAAAAAATAGGGATACTTTTTCGGTTTCTTTTCTTTTCCTATAGTAGTTTTTATGTATTGCAAGATCAAAACACATACGAAGAATTGAAACATTTCTGCAACTTTTGTTCTATTCCATGCGCGAACATGCATAGCCTGCATAAGAAGACAGACGCATGTTTCTTTTTTTTCGGGTTTAAAGATCCTGGCAACAGAGAAATTCAACATCCTGTGGTTGGTAACCTAGTAAAACATGTGTGTGAGGAAATCCTTACAACCCAACGATGTGTATCAGAGAATGCAAAGGATGTGGGTTTCCAATAGATAAATTATGAGCAAAAAAAGAAAAAATTATATATATATATATCTATGTATTAGCGAAACCAGAAACAAATATGACAAATATGGAGATTAGAGTACAGGAAACCGGAAAAATAAGCAGGCCTGCGTTTTCCACGCTTTTATTTACCAACCTGAAGTTGGTTAATGGTCCAGCTGAGCATTTCATCGACCTTTTTAGAGTTCGCGGCAACATTGTTCATTTCAAGGGTTTTACCGTTCAGCTGCGCACTATACCCGGTGCCGAGCAAGTGTGGCATCGAATTTGCGAGATTCGGGTGAACATTGGCTTGATTTCCGTTTTGATGGCCCGTGTTTTTCGATAATGAGCTGCTGTTGTTGATCGTTGGGGCACTGTAGAAGCCGTTGCTGAATGAATTCATCCCCGGAAGAATCATTGAAGAAGCCGCACTAACAAGCTTAGAGTTCGCACCTATATTGTTGTTTACTCTACTGATCCCGCAACGAAGACAGTAGATATTTTTGGCAAAGTTATGGTATGAACAGTTTTCGCATTTCCAGTCACCTGCTCTGAATGGAATGTATCCGTGTTTTCCATTACCGCCATTATTATTGTTTGTGTTATTAAGCGAATTATACTTATACGATCCTTGATTGTTACCGATATTACCATTGTTGAAATTACTGTTGTTAGCATCATTCATACTCTTGCTATTATTATTAAGAATAGTATTAGCAGTGATATAATTATTGTTACTATTAGTCGCATCGCTACTACTATTGCTAGCATTGCTAGCATCACCTTTAGTGATAGCATTATTATTAGATTCCTTACCAGAACCATTTATATTAATATCTTTGAGATTGTTATTGTTATTGCTATTAGATCTGCTGTAATTTGCATGATTGTTTCCACTCTGAATTCCATACGCAGAATTTGACATATTCATCTTATTATTAGCCAAATTTTCTTTCAAAGGAAGAGAGTCTAAAGACCTACTGAGTGATACCGCATAATTATTGTTGTTGTTGTTCTTGTAGCCAAAGGTGGATCCATTCATAGAATAATTCAAATTGTTTCCATTTATATCATCACTTGTAACTGTCATAGCACTTGTTACGGGGAAAGAACATCTCAAACAGGCCGTACGTCTTTGAAAATTACTGAATCCACAGCTTGGGCAGTTCCAATCTCCTGGTCTGACATTATGATTATTCATATTAGAAAAATTGGTATTATGTGATGAAAAATCATTATTTATGAAACCCGATTCATTTTTGGACTTCAGCAAAGGCACAAGAATGTCCGATGCATAGTCCACTAGATTTCCACTAGAAGGCTGAATCTCAATAGTATTGGTGTTATTCCTTCCTTCAAATATATTACCATTGAACTGAAGAAAATCTAACGCTTGCTGATGACTAGAAAAAATTATGAAGCCAGACTCGCAGGATTTTTCCAATGATTGAATTGAGCGGAACTTTATGTTGTTTTCTTTATCTTTGATACTGGAATCCACTAGGCTATTTGCACTGGTAGTTGTTCGTAAAAGTTTGATAATCCAGGCTTTAATTGTGGAAATTTCGGTTTCAAGTGGTATATTCAGCAAATAAACAACCAGTGATTTTTCTTGAATAAATTGCAGGTAATCCAAACCATAATTATATGGAGTCTTCAATAGATCTTTATTAGGAACTGTTTTAAGAAATTCGAATATTTTAATATAAGAACAAACAAGCATTTCCAGTGAATTCAAAGACGAGTCTAAGTTTAATTGATCATCACCTGACGAATCCTTCTGAAGTTTGATGTCTAGGGTATTCATAATTTGGACCAAACTGTTTTTCTTATCCAAACTTTCAATGGAAGAATCTTGGATATACTTTTCAAATTCTATTTTCAAATCATAAAGCTTAGGAAATCGTATCCAGATCGGTAGTTCTATATTATTCTTTCTTGCAGCTCCAATGAGGCGGACTCTGAAATCCCATGAGTTGAAAGTGATGAAAATCAAATCGCTTCCTGGAAAGTCACACTTAACTGTTTCATTGACGTATTCTTCTAATTTTTTTATAGAGCTCTGCAACCCTGCTTTGTCATTTGTTAAGTCTTCAACGAAAGAAACTAAGTTTTTACCATTATTATAAACAGTAAAAGCAATACTATTAATTTTCAGAACATCAGAGGAATCCACAGAAATATCAACAAAGACATATAAAATGCTTTTCGATGTGTCAACTACCACCATGATAAACCAGATATTTATGAACGTAAAGGGAAAGATGGGGCTGTTGAAATATTTCTTCTATGAGATTAATCCTCGTCTATTTTCTCCAGAAAACTAATCATAAAACACTAACGACTGAAATTTCCCTTTCGCTAAATTTTATTAATCTAGATCACAAACTTTGCTGTATTGTTTCTAAGCTAATTCTCTATTTGTACTGGATTATCTATGGAATTGAAGATCTTGTGCCTGCTGAAATTTGAAATTTTTTTTTTTTTTGACAAAACAATACTCGATGAGATTTCCGCACAAGGTAAGCAAGCCAAGATGTTATAGTTTAAAAATGTTATAGTTAATAAGTGTTTAAATTTCAATGTCAAAAACGATTATACGAGGATTTATAAATATCCGAATTACAAAATGAGGTATCTATCAGAGCTGTAAAGTTACTATAACGCAGTCTTCCTCGTTGAAAATCTTCGAGGTATACAATATAAGTGATTATTTCTCAGCCCGATATAGCAACTACTGATATCTAGTTATGAAATTCAGTAACGTATGATATTTGATAATAATTTGGCGGATATTCTTATCTCTGTTTAATGTTAGATACATTGTTCTGTTTGACTTATATCTAAGTAATCGAAGCCTATCAAAATATACTGTTACATTTTAGTTCTTTTTAGTGTTTTAAAATGCTGTTCTTTACCCTACTAGATGATGCACCCTTGCCAGGGCTAGATCCTACAAAAATCCCACAAAGAGTCTTCATATCTCAGGTTGTCTTTTCTGTTTTTGTGGGATTTATCGGATTCATAATGTTTTGCTATTTGAGACCAAATTACCCTCAGATATATTCCTTAAGATCCCTCAGAAGATCTGATATCGATCCCTTGCCTGACTCTTTTTGGAAATGGATCTCCATAGTTTTCCTGAAAGTGGATGAAGAGGAAGTGCTTACCTTATCTGGATTGGATGCATATGTCTTTTTGTGCTTTTTCAAAATATCTATAAAGATTTTTGCTATATTCACATTAGTTTCAATTACTATAATTGCTCCAATAATAAACTTCTATGAGAGCCATGATAGTGACAATGTTTCGCTATATGTGTATGCGATCTTCACAGATGCATTTGTCTATTTAAGTGTTTATTTGTTGCTCAAAGAAACAAAGAGTATCATAAGAATACGGCAAAAGTATCTAGGATCCAAAAACTCTATAACCGATAAGACTATAAAGATTTCGGGTATACCTCATCATATGAGAACCAGTGATTCTCTCAGAAAACATATAAATGATTTAGGAATCGGAAAGGTAGCAGAAATTCATTTCAATATGGACTGGGATGTGTTAGATCATTATTTTAGACAAAGAGATAGAATTTTGGATACTTTAGAGAATGCTTATATAAATTATTATGGAACGATTATAGATATACATAAAGGTGAGATGCCCAAGGCTTCATTGAATATGGTCAACGCGACTGGAAATCAGAATAAAAAGCGTCCAACAATGAGAGTTGGTCTGATGTTCAATTCCAAGAAAGTAGATTTGATCAACTATCATTTGATAGAGTTGAAGCAAATAGATTATGCAATAGAACAACTAAGGTCAGAGCCAAATAAAAACTTTAAGCCCACAGATTCAGCATTTGTCACCATGGATTCTGTAGCCTCAGCTCAAATGTTGGCACAAGCTGTACTTGATCCAAAGGTTGGCCATTTACTTCCGTCTTTGGCTCCAGCTCCTTCAGATATTATTTGGTCTAGTTTTTCTGTACCAAAATTCTCTAAGTTAATTCAGAATTATTGCATAACCGTTACTTTTGCTATCACTTCTGTCGTATTGATTTTCCCTGTTTCTTCTTTGGCAGCCTTAATTAACGTTGAGACCATAACAAAATTTTGTCCTAGCCTTGGTAAAATCATTGCAGAATCTAAATGGTTAACCACTTTGGTAACAGGTCTTTTACCTCCTACTTTGTTTACATTGTTGAATGTTTGTATTCCTTATTTATATTCCTATATGTCCACGAAACAATACTTTTATTCAGCCGGTGCAGTTGAATTGGCTTCGGTTAGAAAGAATTTTTTCTACACTTTTTTCAATTTATTCTTGGTATTTACGATTGCTGGTTCTGCTTCCAATTTTTGGTCTTATTTTACAGATACAAGAAAGATTGCTTTTCAATTAGCCCAATCCATAAAAAAGCTTTCTTTATTTTACACAGACTTGATTGTTTTACAAGCGTTGGGTATTTTTCCATATAAATTGCTTCAAGCGGGAGATATTTTCGTTATTTCCTTCTACAATTTTTTACACTTTTGCAATATTAAACGTATCAAGCCTCTGGAATTGAGATATTTATATTATACTCCCAAAATTTTTGACTTTGGGTTAGTACTTCCTCAGCATATTTTGATATTCATGATTACGTTGATTTATTCTGTGATATCTGCCAAATTATTGACATGCGGTCTTTTATATTTTATCATAGGTTATTTTGTTTACAAGTATCAATTAGTATATTCTATGATTCACCCACAAAATTCTACTGGAAAAGTCTGGGAGCTCATAATTCATAGAATCTTACTAGGGTTGGCTCTTTTCATTCTCACTATGGTTGGAACTTTAGCGTTGGAAAATTCCTTTTGGTTGGCTTGTTTCTGCTTTATTCCATCTGTTACAGTTTTGGGATGGTTCTATTTCACCTTTGAAAAGTATTACGCACCATTATTGTATTTTATTGCGTTACGTGTGATTGTTGCTGATGAAAACGGATCACTTCTGGAGGATGTATTTGATGATACAGATGCTAACATTAGTACGACTTCAGTCGAACTTCAGCAAGAAGAGCAATATGGTAGTGGTGAAAGCTCTAACATGAGAAATGGAAGAAGAAGAAGAAGAAGTACTTTTGATGAATTAAGAGATAACGAGAAAAACTACATTTACTTAAAGCTCACAGATCCTTTGAGAGGCCCTCAAGTAGGCTTCAAAGGTAATTTGTTGGAAATTATCGACTACTCAGATGCAAAGTTGATACAATGTAATGATGATGTTGATATTGACGTGAGAACTGTGGATATGAGAAAATTAAAAGATTTGATAGCGCTGGGCTACGCTGGAGAAATCATGGAAAGCTTTCAAGGCTCATTTTACGAATGGCAGTAAATCAGTATTTAGTGTTTTTTCTTAGTTCTTGAAAATAATATGGTTCAAAGGGCCAGCAAGCTTCACTTGGGATTTCTCTTCGTCGTATAGATTCAATCTACTAATTGTTTGTTCTACGTATTTTTTTTTTTTTTGATTGTTCTTATTTTGGCGATATTTAATGAATTTTTGATGATATGTATAATGTAGATATGAATTACTATTGATATTCAATAATTATTTGGCACATCTTGAAGTTCATGTTGAATTATTTCTCCATGTTGAAAAATCCCTTGACTTTAGCCCTTTATGGCTGCAATCGCCAACGCACAAAGTAAATACACATTTTCATATAGCCAGAAAAAAAAAGGAAAGAAAAAGAATGTCAGAAACTACAAAACAACATCAATCACTGTATGTTTCATATCAATTAGACTAGGTTAAGTCAACATTGATAGAATCAATGGGGGTTCTTGCTACATTTTGAGAATCAATTAACCATCTACTCTATTTCAGCTATATAACATTAAATCAAAATTATCAAGATGTTAGGTGTTCCAACGACAAAGAAGACCAATAGAACTCTTTCGGTTGCACAGTTCAGCGATACCGAGAAAACTAGAATGAATACCTCTTTACAGAATTTATCATTCTTGGTAAATCAGGCTAAGAAGAACTGGAAAATCTCACCGCAAGACAATGCAAATCCGTTAAATATAGCATTGTCGTTATTAGACAATACATCAGTGGGAATTGCTTATAAGCGACCAAACTTCATTCAATTAAATGATAAGCTTGCCGAATCTTTACAGGTAGCAGTCAACGAACATTATCAAGCATTCAATAACTGTATTGGAAGCTACGATTACATTTGTAATTCTGTTGATGAATCACAGAAATCAGTAAAGGATGTTAGACAAACCCTAAAGAAAATTTCAGCTGATATCTCGTCGAAGAACCAAGTTTTGAATCAATTGAATGACGATTCAAAAGTATACGGAGATATGATAGAAATATTGAATGTGGTGGAAGATTTCAAAAAAATCCACGAGCAAATAGACAATTTGTTTTCTGAGAAAAAATTCAGACAAATTGAAGAAATTTTGTCTAAATCTGACTTGTTAGCCGAAAAGTATCAACTTTGGAAAATTCCAGCTTTGAATAATGTGAAAAATTATTTGGCGAATGCTAGACAGAATTTGCTTGACACTATAATTGATGAATTGACTGCCACTATTTACTTGAAGACAAGATCTTCCTCTTTACTTTTTATGATGTTGAATAATGATATTAACACAAACTTTAATCAAACTGACGAAAATATCACACTGCAGAGCAATGGCAGTGATCATCTCAGTAAAAGAAAGAATAGTAGTCCCAAAAATGAGCTTTCGGCGAATAAAGATTTCTCAAATTTGGAGTTATACATCTCTAATATTATCAATATTGATGTTTTTGAAAAATCTTCATTTATACAAAGTAAGCTAAATGAATTTTTGTTAAGTTTTGATAAGAAAGAAGACAGTTCTTCCCCCATTTCAAATTTTTCCGACTTTGACAATGAGCCTTATTACTATATCCAAGAATTATTGGAAACATTGGCAAAATTAAATACGTTACCAAAAGCATTACAAATTATATCACAGAAACATTCAGCAGAACTTCGAAAAGTTGTCAGCGAAACCACAGAAGAAATTAAGATCACACACCCAAATGTTGTTCAAACTTTGCAAAAAAGTTCTACAACCAACGAAAATAGTTCATCTGTACATGGATCTTCCCAAAAAGGTAACGCAAATCTAACGAAAGTAAGTGAACAGATCGAAAGTGATTCTAAGTCAGAGGTAAAAAACATTGTGAATTTCGGTTTAGGAATCGGTGATTTGAATAACATAGTTCTTCAAGATCTTTTTTGGCAAATATTCACTAAAATGCTACTCGTTTTACAATCTCACAGAGTTGTTTTTGAGATATCAAAAAGATTAACAGACCTTCCTGAAGAGCAGTTCGCCTCCACGACTTATAATTTTCAAGAAATATGGAAAAGCATTTCGTCAGAAATCCGTTCTTTGATATACTTATATATTACTGATTCAGATATTTCCTATAAAGATTCTAACTCCTCGGCAGATGATAAAGAAATTAATTCTTCTGAAAAATCTAAAACTAAGTTTGGCGACTCAGATCTAACACCATATCAGCAAATTACGAAACCTGATTTTGATTTAGATTCATTATTTTTAGCTGCAAACGATAAAAAACCTAAGATTTTTTCTAGCACAACCTTCTCATCGTCATCTATGATATTTCAATTTGATGATGATAACTTTAAGGATGAAACTGGAAATTTGCATTCACAGGAATTGAAAAACTTTCTATCTGAGGTGTTTCCTGGGTTCAAAGTAAACGAAAAATTAGAGGTAACGGATAATTCTTCTCCGTACTTGACAAATGAAGTATCTATCACACAAGAAACATTAGTTCCACCAAGTGTATTCAACATGCGTGTAATTTTGGAATCGTTTTTGGTATTCGTTCAATATTGCCGTGCGGTTTTCCCTAAATCAAGTGCAGGTTCCATAACATCAAACGAGCCCTCAGAATTTTTCCATGATTTTATGAACAAAACATTTTTGACTCAATTAGATGGAACATTGATTTATTTATATAACAATTCTGTCAACTTCAATTCTTTTTCATTGCAAAATATTCCAAATTTCGACTTATCAGGTAACCTATCCGTTATTGTTGCATCAAATACACAAGCTACAGCTAATGATATCCGGGTATTTAAATCTAGTGTTGATTTTCATAATTTATTTAGTAAAGTTTGTGAAATATTAAACACAAGTATCAAATATCGTGAACATTACACTGGATTATCTTACAAACTCCTCACAAGGTTCTATGAAAAATATTACAATTTGTATCTTTCAATGCTTCCAAATAACGGTCAACATATTGTAACAAATGCAAATGGAAATGTTGTTTCAGAAACAACGATGAAAAAACTTAATATTTGGTTATCGAAGTCTAGTGACTTAATGAAGGTTTCTCTTGAGATTATTAAAGATGACAAGAATGATAAATCAAAATTGAATTTAGAAACAGATTTATTATTACAGGATTGCAGCTTGCTTTTGAGAAATATTGATAGATCTGAGATACTCTTTCCTAAAAACTTTGACACTTTAACTTATTTACTAGTTACTCTTGATTGGGTTTTAAAGTGGTTGCCTGAAATGAAAAATATTTTAAAAGAAGGTGATCCGGGTGGTAAAATTAAGGATGACTTTTCGAGTATTGAAGAACTTAGAGACAATTGGGAACTAGTGGAGGTGAATCAGACTAGTTTGAATAATTCCAAGAAGTATAGAATAAGTTTTATTAATGGTTCACCATTGTTGATGCAATTTGAGGGAGCGATTGATAATTTTGATAAATTATTATGTAATACTTTGTTGGCTATAAAATTTGATATCAGACTAAGACTTATCTACTACATTGGGGCCATGATTAAAAATAACATATGGAATCCTAACTCCAATTTAAATGGAATTTGTCCCGAAGTTAAAGAAATGATGGCATACATTCAATTTTTTAACAACGAAAATTTCACTAATATGGACTCCAAAATAGGTGAAAAAATTTTCTCTGGGATTGCCAACGTGATTGATAGGTTATTCATTGCATCTGCCGAGCTAATACTGGTATTGAACATGAATGGTGTCAGAAAGATGTACTTAAATATTATCACTATCCAACAATCATTGAGAAATATTTTATTTTTACCGGAAGATGTTGATTTCACGCATTCCTTGGCTTACTTCGATCTATTCAAAAAAGGTCCTGAGAAAGTGGTAGAGCTGGTAAAACTCAAAAAATCTTTATTCTCCTTACAAGACAATAAGACCATGATACGATTAATATTTTCTCAACAACTTGAAAATAGAGCCGACACTGCCTCGTTGGAAAAATATAGGGACTTTTTGCGTCAATTAGAGTACTCTAAATAGTTGAGCTCAAATTTAATAAAATTGATATCTATATAGTTTAATCTTAGATCAATTTTTCGTTATTAAACTGAGAATCAGTATTTCTTTTAATCTGTTCTGGATCAACTCTTATAGAGTGGTGAACCCTGTGTAGTATGGTTGTATTAGAGAGTAAAAACGAAAAAAAAAAAAAAAAAATAGTACATACACATATCTTATTAATATGAATGCATCTGTTCCTCTTAAAGACTAAGTGCTTTATCTCAATTTCGACTAAAGCTATAACCTTATTAAACAGAATTTAAAATGGTCGAAGAGAAAAAAACTATAACTCTCGTTACAGGCAATGCCAACAAGTTGAAAGAAATAATAGCGATTCTTAGCGATGGAAAGGCTGATCTCGAAGGTGGTGTGGCTGATGTAGGCAACTTCTTGTTACTGAACCTGGGATTAGATCTTGAAGAAGTGCAAGGAACTCTTGAGGAGGTTACAATACATAAAGCTAAAGCTGCCGCTAGCATTATTAAAGGTCCTGTTATTGTTGAAGACACAGCATTGGTGTTTAACGCACTAAACGGATTACCTGGTCCATATATCAAATGGTTTGTAAAGCAAGCAGGTCTTCAAAAGCTTATAACAATGCTTTCTAACTTTGATGACAAATCTGCGCAGGCAATCACTACCATTGGATATTGTGAAGGTCCAGATGCGGAAGTTGAATTATTCCAAGGTAGAACTGATGGTACAATTGTTGATGCCCCAAGAGGCAGTACAGTCTTCGGATGGGATGCGATTTTTCAACCTAAGGGATTTGAACAAACATACGCTGAAATGGACAAAAAGTTGAAAAACACAATTAGTCAACGCTACAAAGCCTTTGACAAGCTAAAATCAAAATTATGTAATTAAAAATATTATTAAAGATTTCTTGGTACTTAGAATATGTTTTTTTTGAAAATATGCTCTGTTTGATCAGAGAATTCTATGGAGCATTAGTACATTCCCAGTCACTTGGTTCGTAAGCATTTGGTTTATCAATTAGCTTCATTTCTTCTTCACTTAAGCTGAAGTTGTAAACGTTTAAATTGTAAGGCAATCTTGAGATTGTCAGGGTCTTTGGAAGCGGAATGTTTCCATGTTGTAAATTCCATCTAACAAGAACTTGGGCTGTAGTTACATTGTGCTTGTCAGCTATTTCTACTAATGTTGGGTCCATAAAACGGCCACCGTGATTAAATGGGGCATACGACTCCACAGCGATACCCTTTGACTTGCAGAAATCGGAGAGCTCTTTCCGCATAATCCATGGAGAAATTTCCACCTGGTTTACAGCTGGCTTGTACTTTAGTTGAGGCCAACTTAGCAATTCTTCAATGTGATGTTGTCCATAGTTAGAAACACCAATTGACTTGACTAAACCTTCATCTACAGCTTCTTGAAGTGCTTTCCAAGTCTCCAATCTTTTTCTGGAGCCTTCCAAAGGCGAGTGGATCAACATCAAGTCAATGTATTCCAACCCAGAGACCTTGCGCAAGCATCTGGCAATTGCGGTTTTTGCGTTTTGGTACCCGTTCTCTGAGTTCCATAATTTGGTGGTGTAAAACACGTCTTCTCTCTTGTTATTGACGGGATCTTCCTTGATCCATCTCACAATACCCTCGCCAACCTCCAGCTCATTTCTGTACAACACAGCGCTGTCAAAATGTCTGTATCCAACTTTCAACGCATTGTAGACAATATCTGATGTCTGTGAGCCCGGAAGTAGGTAAGTTCCGAGACCAACTGTTGGGATATTGAACCCCAGATTCAATTTCTTGTATTTGGTCACTGACATTCTTTCTGATATACACTTAGACAAATCGAAAACAATAAAGTATGTGCAGGAGAAAACTCTTACAAAAAATACGAAAAATATGGCTACCAGTTCCAAAAAATCGCGGACTTACTGCTCTTATATATTATTTGGCAATTCCTCAAAATTTCTGCTGAATTGGATCTGAGATTGCATTGCTATACTAAAGCAACTAAAGGCTCTTAAGTCCTCTTAAACTACTCCTTGCTCTGTCAATCATGTGATTCGTATGCGTTTGAAATGTTGAATATTAAACGTCATCATTTTAAAAGAGTTATGCAGCACTGTGAAAAACGACCGAAGTTTTTCACAACACAGAATTGAGTCATAATCCTTAAAACTAAGGCTATATCGTTGGAGGAATTGCAACCTGTTAATTCATCCAGCATACGATACTGGAAATACGAATGAATATCAAATAAACATCGAATATTCCCGTATATTTGAAAGTTTGAAGTGATAGAAAAGTTACTACCTGTTATATCCTCGTAATAAAATGGTTAAAGTTGTCAAGGTAGCTGTTGTTGGTAAGTAAACTCAAGCGACTGTTTTACGTTCTTCAAGGCTACGCTGTAGCAGAATGTTATCCCTGAACTCAAACCACAAGCTTGAACATGCTCTTCGCAGCTCGAATTGTTTATTGTGTCGTTTTTTTGAGAAATCTATATATATGTTTTTACTCTTCTATTTGGTGGCTTCTGTGGCTTTAGATCAACAGAAGAGGTGCCCTCAAATAAACCTATGAGATTTTTCTTAACGTACTTAATACTAACAATAAGCAGGCCCTGGCCTTGTTGGTTCTGAGTTTATTAATCAATTGGCCCATATCAAATCCAAGGCAATCAAGTATGATACAATTTTGATTACCTCGGCCAAAAAAGCATTGATCAGCAATGATTATACACCATTGGATCTATCTGCTTGGAACCAATCGTTTAAATCTACCGATTCATCTGCCTTGAGCACAAGTGAATTGTTATCCTTTTTGTCTAAGTCAGCCAAAGATTTCCCAACTATTTTGGTCGACAACACATCAAGTGTTGATTTTTCAAACAACTATCCAAAATTCTTAGAAAATGGTATATCCATCGCTACCCCAAACAAAAAGGCTTTCTCTGGTGACATTAGTCTTTGGAATTCAATTTTTGATGCCTCAGAAAAAACCGGAAGTTTGGTTTACCATGAAGCTACAGTTGGTGCAGGACTTCCAGTTTTGAGTACCTTAAAGGACTTGATCGAGACTGGTGATGAGATCGAGGAAATTGAAGGAATCTTCTCCGGTTCATTATCATACATCTTTAATGAATTATACTCAACTGATAAAAAGTACTCGGATATCATTGTTACTGCCAAGGAACTAGGTTATACCGAACCTGATCCAAGAGATGACTTAAATGGTCAAGATTTTGCAAGAAAGGTAGTTATATTGTGTAGATTATGTGGTTTGAATGTTAAAAGTTTGGACGACTTAACATTTGACTCTTTGGTTCCAAAGGAATTAGAATCAGTTAAGACTTCTCAAGAATTCATGCAAAAACTTCCAGAATTCGATCACGTCATTGAAAAATTGAAATCTGATGCTGAAGCTGAAGGAAAAGTTATCAAGTATACCGCAAGCTTAAACATCAAGAACAATACTGCTAATCTCGGTATCTCTACCTATGATAAATCACATCCTTTCGCTAATATGAAAGGTTCAGACAACATAATCTCGATCAAAACTAAAAGATACACTAACCCAGTCATTATTCAAGGTGCAGGAGCTGGTGCTGCAGTTACTGCTGCTGGAGTTTTGGCTGATACAATTAAAATTGCTCAAAGATTGTAATCAATTGAACGTCTATAATATATTCGAAAGTATATAGTAATTGTATATTGAAATTGAATTCTTTCTTTACTTTTTAGCTTGGATTTTATTAGTATAACTTTGTGTTGATCATAAACATAAATCCTTTTACAAATTAGTTAATTATGCACCAATAACTGTATTTATCCAGTGATTCTTAGCCTTTTCAAAAATAAGTTTTAATTTTTCGGGATTATTGCATTTTTCGAAAAATTTTATCATAATAGATTGCGAATCAAAAAATTGATCTGATGCCGGAAATGTTTCGCTGAATTCATCAATTTTACGATTTCCTGAAAAAGTCGAACTATTGTCCAATGTTTTTTTAATGGAACTTGGTTTCATGAAACTATAGTTGGAATTTGTCATATGATCAAAATCTTTTAAACTGTTATTAAGACTCCTTCTGGATGAGCTAAGACTTCGATTATTCTCTCTACTTCTAATTCTGCTACTTTTCACAAAGCTGTGTACATCATTTGAGTACAGGCTATTCTGCAAATCCTCGTGTTCATCAATATTAGAATATTCGTTAGGACGTTGATTTTCAAAATCAACAGTATCTTCAGCTTCTAATCGATCAAGAGTTGTAGTTCCATCAGTTAATGAATCTTCATTATTATCGTCCTCTTCACTACTATCATCAGTCAGATCATCCAGGTTGTTTTCGCTACTATCAGAAATATATTCGTCATCACTATAATTACTTTTGTAAACCCTGTTGATGGGTTTTGCGACTCTTGAAACGCCGTTTTCATTAATTCTGATAGTATCCTGTAAATGCCTTATATCAAAATCTTCGCTTGTCAATTCACCGTTCAATTTTTTTAGATTCATTCGGGCAATATAAATATTGTTTGGAACCAAAAAAAATGTTCCATCAGGTTTAATTTCAGCAATATATGCACCTGATACATGAACATATTGCGCGTATTTGAAATTATTCTCCTGTCTTTTCAAAACTTCACTCTCTGAAATACTTTTATTATCCAAAGAATCATTTCTAAAGCTGGACTTCAAGAAATCATCATTTGCTTCGTCTAAACAGAAATCAGAGTCAAGTAGTAAATAATGATGGTAGAAATACTTAAATATAGAATTTTCAAGATTCAGTGGGAAATATTTTTCTGGGAAACTCCAAGGATTTAATCCCAAAGAAACCTGTACTGTTGAATGAAATGGATTTATCTTAGGAGTCCTGTAAACCTCATAGGTTGGAACTTCAATAAGCTTCAATGAGTTAGCCTCACAGGTATATATCCATTTAGTAATCAAATCATCTATTAATTTAGGAGTAGTAGTAAGCCATTGCAATTTAATATGGAAACAGTCACTATCAAAAAGCAATCTACTTTTTGAAAGATTATTTTCAATGTTATCGTACATAATTTTGAGGAATTCCAATTTATGGGTTTTATTCATTGGATCGATATCAATCAAAATTGGGACCATCTTTTGATATTTGTCGCTATTAAAGCTCGTATCATAATTCTTTGTGGAATACTCGCTTTTCTTAACAAACTTCAAAAACTTCTTTACATTCTCTAAAAAGCAACTTCTATAGTCTTTGAAACAGACTTTGTCTCCTTTAGTTTTTGTATCTCTGCTATCATCAATAATAATCAACTTCATTTGGAAAACATTGATTTTATCCCTTTCATCAAATTCAAACTCCGCATGACTTTCGTCAAAATTACCAGCTAGATAATAATCAATTCGACTCCAATTGATGTTTAGCCGTTGAAAAATATTTGAATCAAACTTCACCTCCCTGTACGAGGGATCATATCTTGTTCTCACAAACGCATCATATGTATTTTGCTCATCTTCTAAAGTCAGAGCAAGCTGTTCAGAGAAAGAAGTTTTCTTTTTGTAGATGGTTACTTTAACATTATCAAAAGTATCCAAAAATAATCTATGAATTTCATCACCAAGACACAAATATATTACGTAGTGACCAAACGATATAGAATCTTTCATGCTCTCTCCATTTGACAAATAGTTATCAAAATCTTCCGGCAAATAGCTGAAAATAAATTCAAAATTAGTACTATTTTGTTCGTCGGTTTCAAATCTATTGATACTTCGATTTTTTGAGAGATCACAAATTTGGAAACCCATCATTAGTCTTGAACTGACCATTTCCTTCAAAATGTCTTTTCCGGTCATAATATCTGAAAATAATCTCGTTGGAAGAATTTCATAATTATTGATAGAATACGAAAATTTGAGATCCTGAATAGCAGGAAAATCGGTAGTAGTCGTGGGGACTGAAGCAGGAGTAATCAAAGATTTCCAATTTATCAAATTATCATCGTTGGGACAATTATTAATTTTTGTTATCTTATTGGAAATTTGCAGGCTGGAGGTATTAGAAGATAAAAGAGAACCATCCACATGGTAAACGCTTCTCAAATTTAGCTTTCTTCTTGTAGAATCCTCCTTTTTATGTGAAACTGAATAAATATTATTCCACTTACCAAAATCAATTCCTATAAAGTCTAATTGATTCTCAGAAGGCTTACCTAAATTATTGATCAATAATCCCAAATACTTATCCTTATCTTCATGAACATGGGATGAATTATCAGGAAATAGCAACAATTCCCTTCGATCTGGTTTTTGACTCTCAATTTTTTCCTCATAATTTCTTGCCTTTTGTCGTTCCTTCTTAAGTTTATTACCTATTCTCACTAAAGCAGTAGTTGTTTCTGTCCGTCTTAAAGATTTTTGAAAACTTTCATCATACGACTGACCACCAGAAATCAGTATATGATTTTCCCCAGCACTATTAAGTATTTTTGGTGAATTAGTTTCATGTTTGATCAATGGTGTAGGAGAATTTATTTCTCTGGGTAGAGTTTTAGCAGGGGTATTAAATTTGCTATTAACCTGTGATCTAACTATAAAGCTGGATTGATCTTGCTGAATAGGGGTTACAGTACCAGTGGCATAAGCTGCATCATCGCTTTTATTTACACTTATATTATCGTTTTTTGTAGCACTTTTGTTAATTAGATTGAACACTTTTTTAGAAAATTTGATTATTCCTGATTCTGCCTCTGAATTATTATTTTGAGAAACATAGGTAGTATTGTCGAAATGATCAGTATTATTCGTAGTCGCTTTGCTCAATGCCGCACCGAGTTCATCAATTAAAAATTGTCTATTATCAGTTCTATTGGTACCACTTCTGAAACTAGTATTATCAATAGAATCTGTTCTGCTTCTGAAACGCCTGCTAGAGTCTTCAGTAATTCCTGAGAGCATTGAGTTAGAATCATCATTATGCAGGGATTTTACTACTTGATTAGAAGAAATTACTTTTTGCAGAACTAGTTGCTCTTGAGTCTGCTTCAAGGTCGAATAGGCTGAGTTCATTACTTGATTAGTAATCCCTAGAATCTTCGGTTGATCTACTACCCTAGTAGTACTGTCTAATCTAGGTACTCTACCTTGTTGCTTATCATCAATAATCTCAACTTTTTGTGATTTATAAAGTATTCCTTGCTGCTTCGACGTGGAGTTCGATGAATTAGGCATATCATATTCTATAGATGAATAACTTCTTAATTGAAATTTATTAGGTTCTGATCTTCTGAAAACACTATGATCATATGAATGCATATAATCACCAATTGAGATCACTGTCTTCGCTTTTTTTGAGTTGTTTGGCAAGAATGGTATTTTCATTCCACTCATTTCATACTCCATCACACCCATCATCTGCAACTCGTATATTTTGCACCTCAATTCGAAAATATGATTATAACCAGCCTGATCATCGTTTAATTCTAATTGCTTTTCAGAAGAATTATTGGAATTAAGCAATTTCTCATATTCTGTGGATAAATTCAAACTGTTTACAAATTTGTTATTAATCCAAAAATAACAGTTAAACCACACAGGGAATCTGCAGACGACATCACCCTTCAGATTCTTATATCTAAATATGGGTGTTTGATGAGCTGGTGGAGCACCCATGCAAATAAGATCAACTGAGATATCGAGCATTAAAATTTTATAAGTAATTTTATTGAGAATTTCATAATCAATATCTATTATACCAGCGCCAGGCGATATTAAAATAAAATGATTTTGTGTATGTCGTAAAGATGTTAGATTGTTCACGTTATTCAACATTAATATTGTTGAAAGGTTCAATGCCTGAAGCAAATTTCCTTTTGAAGAAGGCAATAACTTATGTTTGATAACATCTATATCTTCCTTTGATCTAAGAATTTCATGCCTCAAATTTATCATAATTTTAGACCACTGACTAATATTTATTTGGTCTACAACTATTCTATAATAGTCTTTGGTATTTTTCATGGTTTCTCCTGGAGCAGCCTTTTCCAATAATTCGGCATCTTCACTGCTAATAACAGATGTAAATAATATTATTGTGACTAAATGATGAGTTCCCATTTTTATCCAAGTCTTAAAAATAGATGGTAGTAAAGAATTGATAATTCTATTGTATGTCAAACTTCCCGCAACATCGAAATGATAAATATCGCTAGATAATTGAATCAAAAATGTCAACTTAGAAGACTTTGATCTGAAGACAATTTTTGTTTTATTTCGGTCAATAATCCCAGAGAACACACTGGATTTCCCTATATGAATCTTAGACACAGTTAAATCTATGGAATTAAACACTTTGAAAACCTGATCAACGTAACAGAAGCTAAAATTATTGATGATAAAATTAGAAATTGTCCACATATCACCCCTTGACAAATAAATATCTTTGATATAAAGCTCTACCAAATCAATCAGGTATTTTGATGTGTCGCGTATATGTTTTACTACCACCTTATTATTTTTGGTAATTTCCAAATAGTCCAAAAGATTATTTTTCTGAATTGACATTTGGCATTTTCCCATCAACTTCTCTTCTTTTTCTGTGGCTGTCCTTAGTTCGACGACTGCTCTTTTTTTATTGCATTTCGACTTTTCGTTATTCCTATCGTTTGATTTGTAAATCAAGCCAAATATCTTTTCATTAACGAGAGGAATCACACTCTTCTTCACGATTACCACATCTTTGTATGTCTTATCATGTATGCTTGTAGATAGAATCAACTTTTTGCTGGTCTCGAATGGATTCTTTTGATCATTATCGGACGTCTTATTGTTGGATGCTTGATTTTCACTCTGCTTCCAATTTGGGTCCTGTTCAACATCAGTGGTCAATGACTGAGAAAATAAAAAGGATTTGAATTTAGTCTCTGTCATGTTTCAAAATACAAAAGACTAATCCAACTTCATTTGATATTATGATAATATACAAAAGAATGATGGAAAAAATGAAAGAATTATCTGTTTGACTAGGTTCTGTCAGTTACTATGATACGCATGTATAAGTGAACGTTTCTTGATGTTTCCCTTGTATTATAACTTATGAGATTGTGTTGAACGAACATAATGGTTATGAGCTCGTGTTCCAACTCTGACATCGTTATGTCAAAAGTAATGTTGAATATTATAGCCCTTTAATAGAATCAGTTGATTGGGAATCAACAAAGGTATTTGATAGATAATCTTCTTCGCTCAGTATCAAATAAAAGATCGTAAATAATGAGAAATATAACACACATAGTAACATGTTTTCTTATAATAATTCTAAGCTAAATAAAAAGAGAAAAGCAGGAAGTGCTATTCAAGCGCCCAAATTTTCTGTACCTTTGACTTTTCTGGATACCAATGTACCAAATAGTAATTATTTATCAAAAGTAAGAAGAGAAACTTTCTCGTCGATACCTGAAAAAAGAATATTAGCCAGTAATAGAAAATCTAGCATAGGACCTCCTCAGCTTTCTAGTTTTGGCCTATCGGGATATCAAAATCCCGGATCATCAAGAGCCTCTTTATACGATAATACGAGAAGTTTGACGTTCAAGTCTCGAGGTGATCTAAAAAGGCAAATATCTGAGAGCGAAGAATTAGAAAGTAGTAAAAAAGGTTCTTTCAACAATAATGAAAACAATGATATAGACTATGTGGGAGGGCTAAAAAGTAAAATTGCAATGAGTACGCCTATAGCTAATCAATCTAAAGACAAAAGGCCTTTGAGGGACAAACAATTTCAAGAAACTATGAAAAATGAGATATATTCTTTCCTAATGACTTGCGGTTTCGAAAGTGATACAAAGCACTTACTTACCGAAAAAACTTTGCGAAATCCCACTCAGAAAGATTTCATTGTAATTTTCAATTGGTTATTCAAACAGCTAGACCCAGGTTACTCGCTTTCGAAAATTGATATAATAACATTGCTCAAAATTATTCAGTATCCTTATTATGATACAATTACAAGATCCCAGCTAGCAGCAGTGGGGGGCCAAAATTGGCATATCTTTCTTGGAATGTTGCATTGGTTAGTCAAGTTCTGTGAAATGGTTAAAAAAGTTGGTTCAGAATTTGAGAAGGACGAAGAAGTTGTAGAATACTCTGAAAATGAGTTTGATGCCGGCGAGGCTTTGAATTCAATGTTTTTCAAATATACAAAGAACACATATAAGCTTTTCATGCTTGATAATGACAATTATGATATTGTAAAACATGAATTAAACAATGATTTTGAGAAGCTTCGACAATTTATTGAAGACTCAATTGGGAGCTTACAAAATGAAAACGAAAAACTAGAAAAGGAATGTCTAAACCTTACCAATGAAGAAAAGGCAATCGAGAATGGAAACCGTCGAACTAGGGCTTTAGAGACAGATATTTTGAAATTTACCGATTATATCAAATCTATTGAAATCAAAAAAATCAAATGGAAAGTCAATATTGATAAGCTAAATTCAGAAATACAAAATCTTGAGACCAAATTACAAGCTGTGAAAGGTGAAATCAAAAATATTGATGATTTGATAACAAAAAATGGATTGTCCTTGATAGACGTAAAGAGAGTCATCAAAGATCAACATGTTGCCACAAATGATTTATCAAAATTCAATAATCTTTACGGAGAATCGAGTGAGAAATTCAACAATTGTAGAATACGAATCGATTTGAAATTAGAAGCCTTGAAAAAAATAATTTCCAATTTCAACAGTGATGTTTCACATATAATTGGTACGAACTCAAAAGAATTAGAAATTGAGTTGTCAAGCATATTATTGAATGAAAATCAGATTATCGCTAGTATAGAAAATTGGCGACCAAACATTGGTTTAGGCGATCGAAATTTGAAGGACATAAAGGATTGTATGAAACAATTGCAGAAAAAAATAAGAGAGTTAATATTTAATGAGAAAGATGAGCTAATCAAGTTGCAGAATTCGATCGATCTTTTGAGTGAAAATATAACGGGAAAAATTGAAATTTCCAATGAATTAGAGACGAGATTGAATTCCAATAAGATGGAGGCAGATCAAATCTTCAGTTTTATGACTCTAGAATCTAGTTCAGCAATGACTGAATTCGAAAGGCTCGAGATCAAGATGCAAGTGACCAAACGAAGCATGGACTCAAAAAATACAGAAATCGATAGATTATTGGGTTTAAAAGAAATGGATGCAGAAAGAGCCGATAATGAGATGCTAATCATGCAAAAGGGGTTCCACAAAGAAGTAGAGAGAATAATCAACGAGGTTGTGAATTTCAAGATAGATATTCAGGAGACTTTAGAGATTCTTGCTGACAATGTTCAAAAAGACTTGCGAGACATGGTGCAATAGTAGCAATACTGCAAGCCTAATGACTATTTTCATTCAAACTTCAACAGGTGATCGAGAAGAAACAGTAAACCGTTTCTTATTGGGTTTGCGTAGAATGATCATTCGCATAATCTCTCGCATCCATAAACCTTGATGACCAAACAATAGAATTTGTTCTTGTTGCACTGTGTGATTCCAGAATTTGCACGCACCTATGTTCTAGGGGCCGCATGCAGAAGTTAACCGCTGACATCGATATCTAGTAGCCGGAACCAGTGGAGAAGCTTTTTTTTTGTGTGTCTGTGCGCGCCAGAGTTTAACATTCTCTTTCTGCAACTTTTTCTTTTTTTTTTTTTTTTTTAAGAGAGGATGACATGTCTAAGTGCTGTACTCCGCATTTGAATTATTTGCTCTCTAGGTTGCCGGTATCTAATTTAAAATGACATGTGCTTTCGGCTTCTGATGGAAGTGTCTTTTTAACAGAGAGGAGAAGTCCTGGACAATATTTCAAAAATATCAGTATAATGAGACATATATGAATCTGTGTTTCTGGGTGGTTTATTTATTTGTTGTTAATATTGTTAATCTATTTTTTATTCATATTCTTATTAACTATTGAAGCAAATATCGTTCTCTTCTGCTGCTACACTGGTACACTGAAATACTGTTCTACTGAAACACTATTCTACTAAAACAAGTTTTATTGGTATTTTAAAAGGAATATTCTATCTTGAAAAATAAAACACGGTCAAAACTACAAATTATTAGCTAGCTATATTTTAAAACGAAGAAAACTATATTTCGAAGCCAAACAAAAAAAGAAAGTTTCGATATCACAGAGGCCAAAGCTAAATACAACAGATAATGATAAAGAAAAAAGGGATCATCACATTTTATCGCCAGCACCGAACCAGCATCCTCAGACTGGTGTACGCATACCTACTTTTCTCCTTGATAGGCTCCGCCGTCAACTTAAATGCCAAGAAGCGAATACTATCGTTTTTCAAGCTCAATAAGGAGTTAGTCAAGGAAAAGAAAAATGTTGAGACAACCGAAGCTGACAAAACCAAACCAGAGAGTAGTATAAAGTCCTTGAGGCAATTCTTATGGAATATAGGCGATGTTAAAATGGCAAATATTTTGGGTATGCAAATCTTAATTTTGATAGCGAAGATTTATATTAGTCTAAACATCATCAAGATTGACTCCAAGTTAGTTTCCTCGCTTGTATCTCAAAAGTATAAAAGATTTGCTAGATTGATTCTTATTTGGTTGCTAATCGGAATTCCTCAGAGCTATTTGTCATCGCTTTCAAATTATTTCACAAATACTTTATCAAAAATTCTTTCTGCTAACATATCTAAATACTTGATGAAAGACTATTTGAAAACGATTGATAAAACCAAATCAGCGCAAGATAATTTGAATGCATTCTACAAGATTAATCACTTATCAAACGAAATCACAGACCCTCATCAAAGATTGGCTGTTGATATCTTCGAATTTTCTAAGAATTTGTCTTCTATTCCAACCTTGGTATTTAATCCATTTTTGAACTTGACAGTTTACTCAGCAAAGTTGGTGAACTACAAAGATGGTAGTATGACAGAACTTGTCTTGCTTTTTGGTATGTTGATCAATATATCAACAGTATTTATCAAATTGGCTTCTCCAAGATTTTCAAGAATATCCAACACATATTCGCAGATGGAATCAAAGTTCAGACAAGTTCATTCCAATATCATTCAGCATTTTGAACAAATCGCATTTCTTAGAGGATGGAATAGAGAATTATATGATGCTGACAAGACGTATTTTATAATGGAAAGATTTTTAAGAAATACTTATAGAAAATTAGCATTTTATAATTTTATAAAGACTTTCATAATGAAGTATACATGGGGTGCATTAGGTTTGTCTTTGTGCGCATTTCCAATATTCAACAATTCAGATTCAGATGCTAAGGATGAAATAACTCAAGATTTCATATCTAACAGAAGTCTTTTAATGAATGCTTCAAATGCAATGGGTGATTTGCTATCATCAAAGAAGAACATTGATCAAATTGTGGGAACCTCAAAAAGAATAATAGAAATGAAAAACGTTCTTGTAAAACTATCAAATGAAAATATGTCAAGCAAGTACGACTCAGAAGTTGTTCATGATAATAATTTGATCAAATTTGAAAATGTACCTCTCTATACTCCGGCTGATAAGCTTTTATGCAAGCCGCTAAACTTTTCTATTTCTCAAGGTGACAATTTATTGATTATAGGACCTAACGGTTCAGGGAAATCATCTTTATTTCGCTTATTAAGTGGTCTTTGGCCTGTAGTTAGTGGAAAATTAACTATTCCCGAGTATAATTCCATTTTTTATTTGCCGCAGAGACCTTATTTGCTAAAAGGTAAAACAAGTTTGATTGAGCAAATAGTTTATCCAAGAGCCATTGAAGATTTCGATAATCAATATTACAATGATAATATAGAGTCTAGAAAGGTTTATAAAAATATAATACATATAATGAGAGTTTTACAATTGGAAAATTTGCTCAAAGAGAATTCTGATCCAGATGATGATATGTTGACGTTTGGAAAAAACGAAAACAAAATGTTTAATTACGAGACCTCGTCGTCCGAAGAAGAAAGTGACGAAGAAGATGAAAACTTACCTAGTTTCCATCTATTGGTCAATGTGTTATACTTGAAGAAAAACTGGGCAGAAAACCTTTCTATTGGATCTCAACAAAAGTTAGCAATGGCAAGACTTTACTTCCATTGCCCTAAGTTTGCTGTTTTGGATGAATGTACCTCTCAAGTAACTCCAGAAATGGAAGAAAAAATGTATACCTATGCTACCAAGGATCTAGGGATCACTGTTCTCTCTGTTGCGCATAGAAAACCTATTTGGAAGTTTCACAAATATTTACTACAGTTTGATGGAGACTCGGGGTATTTGTTTAAAAAATTCGATTATCAGAAGAGATTGGCTTTGATTGAAGAAAAGCAAGAAATTGAGAGAACTCTAAATGGAATCCCTGCTTTACAAACAAGATTAAAAGAATTGTATCTTGTTAAAGAAAATCAAACTAGTCTCATTACAGTAGAGTAAATAAATAAATATATATTGTTCTGTATATAAATACTGTGTATAGAGAATAAATGAAGCCTTGAGATTAATTCAAATATCGATTACAAATCATTTAATTTTTTTTCCCTCTAAATTTTTATTTTTTCACCTATTCATAGACGCTTCACTACTAAGTGTAGATATATTTGATTTTTCATCTGATCTTTAAGAAAGCATGCTATATATATTGCTATTCAAAGTATCTTTCCAAAATATAAACTTATATATTCAAACCCTTAGAAAGCTAGTTGAAATACAAGCAGCAATTAAATATGAGTGAAATTGAACTTCTTGTATCTCCAATTCAATATTTAAAAAGCAAGCATTGTGGATATTGCAACTTAGATGACAAGGAGGATTCTCCTGATTTATTAAAGGCATGTCTTATCTGTACAAGTATTTTTCGTTCATCGGCTCGAAGCTATGAAGCTTTAATGAATAAAGGATTCAGAAGATCAGGATCATTTCTTTATGGCTATGATTACTTGAGAAATTGCTGTCAATTATTCACAATAAGAACAGCATTTAATCCCGATCCATGTAAATCCACATTCAAGATCAGCAAAGAATTGAAAAGAAGAATAAATAAGTTCGCAAATGCAATTGGTTCTCCTTTGGAAAATCCTAAAAACAAGTTTGATTTTTTGAATTCGATTCGCAATCTTCAGAGGAATGGAGAAGGTAATTTTACAACCCGATTTGAACCAGCGAGTTTTTCTAAGGAAAAATTTGATTTATATAAAATCTATCAGATGAAGGTTCATAATGAAAAAGAGTCAGAGATCAATGAAAAATCATTTAAGAGGTTTTTATGCACCGACATTTACACTGATACCTATGCTGCGGATGCATTGAATTTATTGGATATTTGGTATGATTTTGATACAGAAGAAATATCAAAAATAGCTGCTCTTTTTCTAGGTGCTTTCCATGAATTATATTATTTAGATGATAAACTAATAGCTATATCCGTAATTGATATACTACCTCATTCTATATCATCGGTTTATTTTATTTGGCACCCTGACTATGCACATTTAGGGTTAGGTACTGTTTCAGCTCTTAGAGATATTGCATTTACTTACCATATTGGTAAGGAACATTATTATTTGGGATATACCTCGTTAAAATGTCCCAAAATGGTGTACAAGCAAAAGTTTGGTGGTGAATTACTAGATCTCACCAATAACAAGTTTGTCAGTCTTGACCAATTAATTCAAAGTGGAGCCATTAAAGAGGACGGCCCAATTGTTCTAAAAGAGGTTGACAAAAATATTACCCTAACTGAATTGCAAAATCTATTGAATAAGGATAATGAATATCCTGATAAAACATACAATGTTCAAAGTCTGCTTCAATATACTCCTTCTTGGAGTATTCAAAAAGACAAAAAGTTTATAAATATAGCGAAAGAACTTTACTCTTTGAGCGAGACTCGGAATAATAAAAATATCTACGATCCTTTACCAACGTTTTTCGTTAAACCAGAAGCATCTAGTGAGGTCAATGAACTGGGTTTCTCTGGTTTTCCAGAGATAGTCATAGGTTCTATTTCTAAAAGACAGCTTTATCAGGAAATTCAGGGAATCGATTTTGATGTCTGCAGCACTAAAATGCTAAGTTTCAACTTTCCTGGTTTGAAACTTGTAACTTATAATAAAGATGACAAAATTTACAATCATGCTGAAGCAGTTGCTAGATTTTTTGGACCAGCCATCAGCAAAGAAACTTCTGTGCTATTAATGTGAGTAATGTTTGAAATCTATTGACTTGTATAAACTTTAGCTTTAACTATCCTATTAAACACTATTTAAATTAATGAAATTATTCGATTATAAATAATAAAAAATTAACTAGCTTCTGCAATTTCTTTAGCTTTAGCCTTCACGTAGTCACATGCCTTTTTATCATCCATCTTTTCCTCAAATGTCAACCACTTGGAGAAAAAGAATTTTTTTTGCTTATTGGATAACTTTTTGGTGATTATTCTTTCAAAAAGTTCCTCAACCTTCTGTTTTTCGTTTTTCTTGATTTCCTGATCTATGTAAACATTCCATAAGTCAAATCTTTTTGGCTTGTCAGCAATTAAACCTTCAAACAAAGATCTGGCTTGTTCGGCATCACCAATATTGAATTCTAACTGTGCAAATCGTTTGACAATCTCAATATGATCCTTTAAAGGTAAGGATTTAAGAGCTCTGGCCAAAAGCTCGTGAGACTCATCGAATTTCTTATTTTCCATATAGAATTTACCAAAACTAAACCAAACAGAAACTTCATCACTGAACTTCTTGATCATCGCCTTGAACAAGCTTTCAGCATCATCATATTTCTCTGACAAAATATATATGCCAACAAGTTTTTGATGCATAGTTAAATTATCCATGTACTGAATAGATCTTTTGAACACGTCTTGCAAACTTTCTTTGGAACCAAATGAATTCTCCAAGTTCAACATTGCAATCCAAATATTCAACTTTTCTTGCTCTTCACGGAAGTTAATCGTTTTCAAAGCACGCTCCCCAATCTCTCTAGCCTTTTGGATTTCACTCAATTGAATTTGGAAAGACATGTAATTCATCCATAAAACAGATGAGTTTGGCTCACCAATTAACAATCTTTCGAAGTCAGCAGCCGATTGTGGAGCACGATTATTCATTTCAGAAGTTTTGTCTTCTACAATTTGGGACTTAGCCTTTTTGTTCTTTTTTCTACCATCTACCTCAATCATGTAATCATCTTCCTCTTCATATTGATCATCCACTTGATCAAGGATACTGGCAGTCCAATCAAAACCATTGGTACTCAATCCAGAAAGGCCTGATCTATAGTCATCAGAAACAGGTTCTGATATTTTAGAATCTTCTGTAACAAGTTCATCCTGATTTCCATTCACATCGGCCTCATCGTTGTACGCTTCATCTAATAATTCTTGATCGCTATCCTCCTCTTCACTCGCTTCATAATTCACTTCTTTCATTTCGGTATCTTCATCTTCGTCGTTATCAACAAAATAAGATGCTTTCATACCTAAAGAGAGTTGTTTCTTTTTAGGGTCAATTGACAAAATTTTAACTTTCACTCTATCACCTTCACCAAAAAGTGTTTCAAGATTTTCAACTACACCATCATCAGAAATTTGACTTCTATGAGATAAACCAGAAACACCATTAGTACCATCGAGCTTAACAAAAACCCCGAATTCAGTAACAGATTTCACCGAACCTTCTAATATTTCACCAACTTTCAAGTCATCGAAAGACTTAGATAGAACCAACTTGCCGGTCATTAGTGATTCTTTCATTGTTAATAAGATACGACCTTCTCCTTTAAGAGAAATGATTCTTCCCTTAACCAACTGATTAATTTTGAACTTTGACTTCCAGTTTTTTACAAAATCATCAAACAAATCAGATACTCTGACGAGTGCATAAAGTTCGTTGTTTAATGCAACGTAAATACCGTTATTGTTGATATTCTTAACGAAACCTCTTATGACATCACCAACTGCTAAATCGTTTACAGAATCAATTGCTTTGTCTACCACGCTTTCAGAAAAGTTGTTACGTAAGGAGACTGAATATCTCTTTAAATGGGAATCATACGATGTTATGAAAGCATTAACAATTTTTCCAACTTTGTAAACCTCATGCAAATTCTGATCATAGTTAATCAACGCATCAGTTATATGACAGTATCCTATTTTTTTATGAACTAATTTTATGATTAAGTAGCCGTCACTGATATTGATAACTTTTCCAGGAACAGTTTGACCAATGTCAACAGTATAGTCACCATCATTTTCTGTAATTTGATGCTTGGATTTATTTTCTTTTGATTCATCCATTGAAAGCAAAAATCTCTCATTTTCTTCATCTTTTCTTATAACGTGGCATGCAATGGATTGGTTCTTTTTGAAAAGCTGATCTAAATCTACGCTCTTATTTTTGGAGGCATATTTTTTCAAAAGCAAACCAACGAGTTTTCCACCAAATCCAACAAAAAGACCCTTATCAGTAACGGATCTAATGTAACCATGAATCTCTACTTGAGAACTTAACGAACTTATGTCCTTAAATGAAATAGGTAATTTTTTGTTTTTAGCATCTTCCAATAATGATTGTTTAGCTGTTACAACAGCAAGTTGAGACTTTTTGTCTTTATCTAATACCAATACTTCTAACACATCACCTTTTTTCAATGTTTTGAACTCTTTTCTATTTTGCTCAAAATTTTTGTCAGAGATGTGATTAGATTCCAAAATAGCACGAATACCATCAGATTCAAGCATCAAATTTGATGGTGTCTTTTCAGTAATTTTCATTTTTAAAATAGATCTTCCTGATTCTAATAAATTTAAGAAACTGGTGTTTTCATCCTTGGAGTATAGAGATTTTGTTTTACAGCTAACGGTCATCTTCTTTGTCACTGGATCAACCATGATAACCTTTACAACAATAGATTGCCCAAGTTTCAAAAAATCTTGTGGATGCTTAACAAATGCTTCACTAATTTCACTTTTTGGCAAGAAACCCTTAATGCCACCAAAGAAAGAGATTATAGCACCATTGGCAAGAATCGCCTCAACTGTACCGGCAGATTTGTCGCCAACACTGATTTTATCAAAAGAAGACAAAACTATACCTTTTTCAGATTCCACTTTTGCATCATCATTGCAAGTTAAATTAACGAGTGTTTTCTTCAAAGTTGCAATGATCTTATTGTTTTTATTAACAGATAAAACTCTTCCCTTAACTTTAGTGCCAATTTTGAATTTTCTTTCCGGATAAACTAATTTGATATCACTTATGTGCTTAACAGGAACAAATACAGAAAAAACATCATCGAAAGCTTTGAGTACCATACCTTCAGATCCCGAAACTTTCTCAACGGTACCAATAAAAAGTTCACCAATAGGAATATCTTGAGCTCTTATATACTTTTGGGTAAGAATATTTGGTTCCATAGTAAGAATATATTGATTATCGAAATTAGAATAGCCTAAAATTTTCGCCTTATGAGTAGAACCAGTGAAATATTTTGCACTTAGAATACTTGGTTTGATTGTTTTAGCACCTGTAATTTTTGAAACGTGAACTCTTCCTGTGATTGAAACGCCATCTATGTCCACATATAAATAAATACCGTCGAAAGCTTTGATCGTTACTTTTTCCAAGAGAAATCCTATAGGAAAAGCTTCTAAAGGCTTGAATGAATCCAAATATGGGTTCTTTTTGAATGAAAGAACGTGTGGTAGTAAAGTCAATAAAATTTGCATCTCTCCTTCCACTATAATGGAGGCACCAACCTTTGACTTAAATTTTTCACCAACTTTGTACTTGGACTTCAAGCCTTCAGCAGTATATATATTACTATTAGGCAATGTTAAGCAACCTTTAATAGTACCAAAAACTTTAACGGCTACCCCCTTATCAGAAATTTTGATGACAACAGACTCTACAATATTACCAGGTATCACAGCATCAATTGAAGAAATTGTGTCGACGGAATGATGTGGTTTCTTTTTACTCAAGCCAGAGAAATCAAGAGAAAGAGTAACAACTCTCTTTGAGTTGGTTGGTTTCTTGTTAATAATGAACAAGAACACGGATCCTTCACTCATTGTATCCAAAGAATAACCAGAATTAGTAAGTTCTTTTTTGGATATGAAGCCAGACATTCCTTCGTCTTTACCAACATTCAAGACAAGACCATGATCTTCCACAGATTTCACAGATGCTTGAACAGTTTGACCCATAACAAAATCCAAATCTGGCTGTAAAGTTTTGTTAACTAACGAAGGTACAATAGATAATTCAATAACTTTATTGAGCTGCTTTTTCGTCATCTTAGTGTTTCGCTGGGTAGTTTCAACCACAACAGCTCTGAGCCATTGACCAATTTTGACAAAATCTTTTGGATGTGGAAGTGAAGCCTCATCTTCAATTTCTTCTTCCTTGTCTTCTTCAGCCTCATCTTCATCTTCTTCGTCTTCCTGATTCTCGATTTTCTCTTCGTAAGCTTCAATTTTCTTAGAAACCTCATCAGAAATATTACTTATGTGAACAAATCCAATAAGATTATCTGGTAATGCTAGAGAAATAAAATTTTTGGTGATTTCTAAGACTTGACCAAGCACCAAAGTGCCAGCAACTAAATTTTTCGAATTGAGATGCTCGATATATATTTTATCCTCGTTATCATCTTCATTTGCAACTTCAGAGGAAGATTTTTTGCTATTCAATCTTTTCTTTTTATTTTTTGGCATTTCGCCGTTTTCATTTGCATTACTAGTCTTTTTGGCATTAGCAGTCTCGAATAAAACGTCTCTTGCAGCTTCATTTGCGACTTCCTTCAACTCCAAAGGTGTCAAAGAGGAAGCTCCACCTCTTGGGAAAGCAGCCTCAGAGCTCTGGAGCAAAGAAGAAGGCACGCTGGTTTCGGAGAACTTTCTTTTTTGATTAGTCATTGTGTTATTTGTCTTAAATTTCTATTAATGCTGAAAAATAATTCAAGAAAAACCTCTTTAGAAACAGAAAACAAAGCAGATACTTTTCAGGGATTCCAATTCTAATATCAACACTAACAACTTTCCTGAATATTCAGCTAATTTATCTCCTAATCAGGTATCTTAAGAACAGAAGTGCCGGTTCAAAGAATATTATATCAAGCTTGAAGATTCTTAAATTTTTACGAATAAAATTTTTTATTTTCAGTAGGGCATCTCTTGAACACATTTTAATTTTTTTTTTTTTTTTTTGAAAAAAAAAGCTCATCTCAAAGGATCTACGTATGTCATCGCTCATGTGCCCAATCAAAAACGAGTTTTGATCCAGTATTAAATCTATATTTATTGAGTTGTAATTCAGAGAACTATATAGATTATAGTGACAGCAAATAGCATCAGGTATACTCAATATTTGGCCCAAAAATTACTGAGTTTCATTTCTTGTAGAGAAATTGTTTCCACTGAGATTTTCAAGTTTTCAGAACAGATATCTATATAGTACAATTTATCTAACAGCAATATGTCTTCGCAATATTTCAAAACTTTATTATAGTTCAAACCTATTTGGGAAACACCATGACTGTCATCACTTAAACAGAATCTGGATCCACCATAGCTTTTAATGGCCTGAGCTATGTCATTAGCAGGATAGGGAGTTTTCCAGCCTTTTCTGATACTTGCACTGTTCAACTCGAAGAGGCCGCCGTATGATTCGACAAATTGGATGTTTCTGATAATCTTCAGCCAAACATCAGGCCAACTTGCTTGGATATCTAGTTCCGAAAAAACGCATTTCTGTGTTTTTGGATCTACTAAATCTTTTGGGCATTTTAAGCGAATCAAATCAAAATGGCCAACAACTTCAGGCTTCACTTTTTGTAACATTTCATATTGTAGATCAAAATACTCAGAAAAAAGTTCGTATGGACCACCGCATGTTTTCATAGCTTTAATCCATGATTCTTCATCAAAGTCTATAGGAATTCCCTTCACATGGTGCACAGAACCTACACACATATCTAATGACTTTCTGAGCTCCACTGCTTCTTCTATGTGTTTTGTATCAACGCCTTCTACCTCAAAACCAACGAGAAACTTTGTGTGTATTTTCTCATTTTTGAAAGTTCTTTCTTGAATCTCGCGGGCATGCTTGACATATCTGCCAAAGATCTCGTGCAAATTTTCAAATGAATAGTTTTTTTCTAGTTCTTCAGGATACAAGTATTGATTTGAAGATCTAGGTTGATGTTCTGTGAGACAAAAGATTGAAAAATTCTTGGAAATCACTGCATCAGTCACTTCATCTAATGTATTGACCGCGTGAGAAACGTACTGGCCACTATGTGAGTGATGAGAATGCATTGTAGGTTTAGTCAAATTCGATTTATTATTCAATTCAATTCTTAAGTGATTCCAGAAGTTTGAGGAAATTATGTTCTGATTGAAAAGGGTTTAACTGTTTGTTGAAACAATCGAGGGTCACACACAAATTCAAGATAAAAGAGTCACCATGTACGTGTGTATTTTTTCTAATATTGAATGTAGAGGTTTAAAGGTTTATCAACAGCACCTGAGTGAAAATCCATCATTCTACTACAGTTCTACTTTTGAAGACATTCAATTCATGTCCTGCGAGATCTCTGAGTTGTTACTAGGTTCAACTTCGAAAACCATTCTTTTAGAGTCTATCTGTTGTCTTTCTGGTGTTGAAGTTTTGTAGTTAGTAGCATATATGATTCTATTTAAAATAAGGTTTGTGAAATGCCTCGCAGTTTATAGTTTCACCACCGGAGAAAACAACAAATTACCCAAAACAAAATGACATGGTTTCTGATTACTTCTCTTCAACAACACAATTCATCAAAAATCTACTGAAAGTTACTTATTTACCGAAAAACAGTGCAGTTTTCACTTGAAATCAAAGGAATTATAGCATGGAGATTGTTAGCAGAGCATGACTGGGGTTTGCACGTGAGTTAATCTTGTAGATACATGAAAAAAAAAAAAAAAAAATTTTATTATTGTAAATTTTCGAAATGAGATGACATAGTTTCTAGTGAAAAGTATAGTTTAACAATGAATACAGATTAGATATATTATATCGCGAACTTTTGGCTAATTAACTTAGTTAAATGAAAATAGAATTGTGGAAAGTCCAGGTGAACGTTTCAATTTTGAAAAAATTTGAAGATTTTTGAATACTTGAAGACTGATCAAGCATATAATAGAAAGTAATTGGAAATCGTCCAGATATATATATCTAAGAATGTCAGCCGCAGCTTTGAAAAGAGAAATACAAAACAACGATTTTGATACAATAAACTCAGCCAAAAGAGTAAAGACATCTAAGGATATTTTGGAAACTCTGGAATTGATAAGCAAAATTGACCCAGAAACAAAATTATCACAATGTTTTCATAGCGTTACCTCAAAACTTTACCTCTCTATATCGCCAATATTTCTCAACGATCCAATACAAGGAATCAAACAACAACACTTGGATCCTCTTTTGATGTCTTATTACCCTGAAGCTAAAGGGGTGATACTATCATATTCCAATATTAAATTTCTCAGAAACAGTTTGAGCAAAGACTCAAGTTCGTCCACCACCAATTTACTTGGAAATATTAAGTTTGACACTCCATTTGCATTTTTATGGGTTAGTGTGGAGTTTTTGATCTGGAGACCATTGGTTGGAGACATAATTCAAGGACATGTTTACATGCAATCTCCATCTCACATTGGTCTTTTGATCCATGATACTTTCAACGCAAATATAAAAAAATTCAACATTCCAGAAACTTGGGAATTTGTGCCTAATGACGAAGATGTGGGATACACTAATGAAGGAGATGAGGAACCAGCAATAGCTGACGGTACAGTTACTGAATCTGGTGATTCTGTCGATCAGGTTGAGACCACTGCAGCAAAAAGCACAAATGAATCAAATGTCAAGTCTTTGGGTTATTGGAAAGATGCAGATGGTGTCCACATTGGCGGTGAATTGAGATTCATGATTAAATCGATTCATACTTCTGGTAGATTTGTTAATATTGAAGGAAGTCTACTTGATATTTATAGTGACGAATCGAATTTCGGGTCTGCTAAAAAATCGCAAAAGAAAATATTCAATGATGATGATGTTAATAGTGAAGACGCTACACGTATTCCGGAATCTGCAAAAGAAGAACTTGGAGAGATGCACCCAGCAAATGATGAAGAAACTGCTACTAATGAAAAACAGGTGATCGCTGAAGCAAATTCCAGTGAAGAGGACGATGATAGTGATTGAAACTTTTGGAAAGAAAATCTTGAGATCAAAAAAAAATAACTCAACTTATCTGATATGGATGCTGTACGAAACCTTTTTAAGTCTCTGAAAGTTGTCTGATGATATTACGAAATTTGTTCATCACACTGCTAAATATTATAGCTGGGATCACTTGGGCTGAATTTTTGTTTTGCAAATACAGAAACTATTTCAATCATGAAGAAAATAGCGAAAAATAAAAATAAAAAGACAAAGAGATTTCACTAGGAATCAAGATTATATTTTACAGCTATATATGAAAATTATAAGTTAATATATTTTTGCAGGAAACTTTTCATATTATCAACTACTGTAGAACAAGAAAAGCGGTAATTTTTAATGATAACAAATCAAGATATAACGTTTGATTAGTTTGAATCTGCCAGCGATTATGATAATTAGCACTAAAAAATATCAACCAAACATAGGATTTAGATGGTGTTGCACAACGGAACAACCAGCATGATGAAGAGTGAACAGAATAAACACTATTAGCGAGAATTTCATGAAAATACCTATAATGCGTTTAATTGATCGGTGATTTCGTCCAATTCTTCCTTAGCCTTGACGTATTTAGCGTTTAAATCTTCATGTTTACCTTCCAATTCTTCCTTTTCTCTTTCGAGACTTGTCACCTTCTTCTCCAAGGTTTCGGCTTTGACATCAACAGTTGAGAACTTTTCCTTGGCGGTTTTGTATTCTTCCTCGATTTTTTCCAAATCAGCCTCCAAAGCCTCGTTCTTGGTTGATAAAGACTTGATCAAGTTATCTTTTTCCAACAATTGTTGTTCTAAATCTTTATTTTTCTCAAGAACGTCATCATGCTTTGTTTGCCATTCTTCTGACAAATTTTTCAAATTATTGATCTTTTCCTTTAACTTGTCCATCTTTGGCTGTCTGAAACTAACTTATCTTTCAACTGATATACTTTGTTGGTAGATAATTATCCAGAATGTATTTCAATATAGAGTTGAGAAGAAGCCAGATTATAGTAAGGATCTCAAAATTCACTTTAATATTTTTTTTTTTCTGGTATTTTTTTTTTTTTGTATAGTTTATTCAGTATGCAAAACATCAAAAATTTTTAACACCTCATTTGAAACAAAAACGGTCCAATCATGCATTTTTGTTAGTATACATGGTAAAATCTTAAATAGTTTGGTGAATTTTCGGACTTGAAACCATCAAATTAGCTTTGGGATACTTGTCCTTCTTTCTCATATCTTGATGGACAATCTTAAGTTGTAGAATTGCCCAAAAATATGTGCGGTTGTCAACAGATAAATAGCAATTGATTTTTGAAGCACACCATTGGGTTATTGGAAATACCAAGCCCAGGAAAATCTCGCGTAGGTCGACTATGATTCACTCGTTGATTTGAACTGGTTCGCTTTTGATAAGAATCCATCAAAGAATTCTTACCAGCTTCCAGTTACAACGTTTGTCGAGTCTGTTTTTTAATGTTGGGTCAAAAAAGTCTCAAACAACAGACACAGCCATCAAGGGTCTACGAAAACATAATACTTTCAAATTTCAGAATGGGTTAAGATTGATAGAAAATATAAAATGATAATGGAAGAAAATACGAATATATATGTATATATTTCAGTTAATGCTGCGGGACAGAGTAGGAGTTGACAAGAGAATCAAATTTGACACTTTTCTCTTCGCATTCAGCCAAATAGCTGCTCAACTCTTTTTCAGAGTATGGAATGGCATTATGGTACAAATCAACCGGGATATTTCCAATATATGCTCTGTCACCGAAACCTCCGATAAAATAGATACTCTTGATCTCAAGTTTTGCCCAGTTGCCCTTGTGAGCAGTTATTTTGGAGCTAGGTAACCAAAACTTTGCGTCTTTGTGTCTCTTGACAAATTCTCTCTCCATTTTGATTTCTTCTTGTCTGTCAACGTCCAGCAAATACTTCAACTCGCCCTTTATCACTACTCTTGGAGAGCCAGCAGTGGAATAAGCCAAGCCCCCAGGGTAATGCATGTCGACATTCTCTTGAGGCTGGTGATCCCCAGTTCTGATACTAAAACCCACTTTTTTCACATCCATGTCTTTCAAGATCTGGTTCACTGAGGATATCCTCAATATAATCAAGTAGGGGCTACCGTTTTTGTATATGTCGACGTAGTATTCGCTGAACGAGATCGCATCGCCCAACTTGTCAATTAAAGCTAGGTTTCCCAACGACTCTCTTAGAACTAGCGACCGTGCAACCCTGGCGGCGTCGTGGACACGGGGAATGGTGGTCTTGACATGGTAGTCAGACTTTTTTCTCACAGTGGGGACGGTGGAAACGGCAGCTGCAGGAACTGCTAGACTGTTTTGCTGGTTTGCGGTGCTGATGGCACTTGGTTGGGCAGTGAGGGTTATGGTTCCCATTTATGTCAGTTTTTGAGTGTTCAAATACCCTGAGGGGTGTTGCTAAATTTGAGAATGTTTGCCAGTGATTGAATGCTGGATACGTTTCCCTATGATTGTGGGTTTACCAGAATGGAAATGAGAAAAAAAAATGTATTTTGCCGATATATATGTATATATATATATGTATATATATATATATGTATATAATAAATTATACATTAGTATGACTTGTCATGATAAGCTCAGAAGAGTCACTGTTGAAGGTGTCAAACAGATAGCAAAAAAGGTCCGCTTGCATTTTTTTTAAAGTTGTGGGTTTTTTCTTGTCCTCTACATACAAAAAGAAACTTAGTGAATTTCTTAGTACTGCACTGTTAACATACACCTTGGGGTGTGAATTGAATCATTCAAAGGATAACTTGGTAAACTAAAGAAATCTTTCAACGTAAAGGAATAAACGATGTTTTCATTTCAATGTATTTCTGGATTGGGGTTCAGGCTAAATAATCGAAGCATCTGTAGCGTTTGCAGAGTCTCGGAGTCTGTGAATTTACAAAGTTTCGTCCCGCTTTTAATGGTTTCGCGCCGCTTTTAATGGTTTCGTACCGCCTATTAATAGTGACTGTATTTGGACTAGTTAGCAGGTTATTACAACTAACTGGTTTCCAGTTTCCCAATATTAGTGATCTACATCGATTAATACATCCAAAGATCAACGCCACAATGTTTAAGCTTTTAAGCAGGATCCCGGTTGAGAAAATAGATTCTTCTTCGAGATTTTCGTCAAAATTTGTTCAACCAGACTCTTCTTAAGGGTATTCTTCCAAGCAAGAGTTCTTCAGTAGTGATACATAATTCATATGTGAATTTATTTCAGTCTTTGAATTTAGCTCATCCAGCAATATTCTTATTCTGGTTGTTCAATACTTGATTATCAGTAGCTTTTGTACTATTGATGTGTGTACAAATCAACCCTGTGTCACGTGCATAGATTCTGCGCTCGCAACCATCGAATTGGAGCTGATAACCGAAGGTCACGTTTTTCACGTGAATTTATTTAACAATTTTTGCATTATTAACGTTTTAATTCTTCGAAATAACTTGGTCCCTTGGCCCAGTTGGTTAAGGCGTGGTGCTAATATACAGCTGATTCTCAGCAATGTTACGCCAAGATCAGCAGTTCGATCCTGCTAGGGACCATTTTTTTTTCTTTTTCGCCAAATGTTTGTATGGTCTAGTAAAAGGATTTCTCCCATATTGAATATTTACAGTAAAGGAATTATAAGTGTAAATACCGGTTTTTAAATGCTTTAATAAGGACTAAGTATACAACATAAGAACTATAAATAGAGTATTTACTATAAATATAGTCCAGGTGAGTTCCACTAATTTCAACAAATACGAAGAATAAACACAATCAACAAAATACTATAACAATGGATGGTTGGGATACGATCGATTCAGATCCAGCTGTATTCAACTCTTTAGTAGAACAATTAGGTATCAACGACATTCAATTTGAAGAAGTTTATCTGTTAGATGAAGTCAAAAACTTCAACCCCGTTTATGGAGTGATATTTTTATTTAAATATTATGCCACCTCCTATGGAGGTGATACCAAGGAAAACCCAGAATTTTCCAATAACAAGGATGTCTATTTCGCACAACAACTCATACAAAATGCCTGCGGAACCCAGGCAGTGCTAAACATATTACTAAACAAAGATGATCAAATAGATATAGGAGAGGAGTTAAAGAATTTCAAACTGTTCACTATGGATTTCGATCCATCATTAAAAGGGGAATCAATCTCAAACAGTGACAACATCAGAAATATCCATAATTCATTTTCCTGTCCTAGCTTGCTATTTGATGCGCGAAACCAGAAAAATGACATTGATGCAAAAGACGACGGTTTGTTTCATTTCATTGGCTACATCGAGAAAAATGGTCGGATTTATGAGTTGGATGGGCTTAGAAAAGCCCCAATTGACCATGGGGAGGTTACAACCGAAAACAAGTTGACTCGTTTGGTAGAAGTAATACAGGAAAGAATCGCCAAGTTTGATGCCAGTGAGCTGAGATTCTCCTTGCTTTGCATTACAAACAACAAATTGAAAGAATACCAGGAATCCAATGATGAATTCATGATGAACGAAGAACTAAGAAAAAGAGAATTATGGAAATTCGAGAACATTTCAAGAAAGCAAGATTTCACAGGACTCAATGTCGAGATCATGAAATTGATCTCTGCGCAATTCAACGATGAAGAGTGGAAAAATTTGAAAACCAAGGCTCGAAAAGATGTGGTTTGAGCAATTGCCATCTGGCTTCTTACAACTCAACAAATAACAAACAAAATCTTTTGGTTTATTTTAACATGAAATAGTGAATATTTTTCAATATTTTTTATTCAAAATTTCTGTGTGTAACTTTTGTAAAACAACCTTACTGTAAACTTTGAAATTTCCCCGCGCTTTTCACGCTCCTCAATAGAAACCGCGTGCAATTTTTTTGGAAATGTGAGGTGACATACATAACATAAAAAAAATCTAATCTCGAAAATCAAGAAATATTGGAAGACTTACTTCCTTTTCATCTCAAGCTCAACAGATCAGCTGCAAACACCCAAAATTATCTAGATTATTTATCGAAAAATAACAATTGAAAATAAAAAATTGGACTAATAATTGGTTATTAGTATCTAGAAGGTGTCTAGATTACATATTTGCGTTCTTTTGACGTTGTTGAGCTACCAAAAAGCAAGCAAAGGAAGAGAACTACGATTTTTTTTTTTGATTTTCTGAATTTCTTGATTCTACAATTGATAGTTTGTATGGACAAAATGGCAGATTCTCTTGGTAAAAACACTAATATCAAGTCCTTGAGCGATCTTCCAGTAGAAATTCTCCACTTGATTATTACCTTGACGTATTGCAATAACGTAACTACCAGTTTTTCTAAACATATCGAATGGTTTTCCAGGTTACTACTGGTAAACAAACAATTTTATGCCTTGGGTATTGAGCATTTGGTCAACTATTGTCGTTTCACTAGGCCCCAGAGCTTTCAGCTCTTCAACTGTGGGTATGAAAACAATTCAAATGTTTACAAACACATTAATGTTTTAGATTTCCAAGAATTCACATCAATCGGACTCGGAAGAACGAATCGAATGAATCACGAGATCCAAATGGTGACAAGCAAAACTATACTACAATTCTTACAAAAGGCAAAAAACTTGAAAGAATTTTTAAGTACAGAAAATATACAAGATGACATCTCTGATGAAATCTTGAGAGAATTGTTTTACTCTCTTCCAAAATTAGAATCAATTGATTTTTGTGGATCAACTGGTGTCCAATTTTCGCAAAGCTTCAACTCCTTAGATTTTCACGACATCAATTACAATTTGAAAAATTTATCTTTACATGATTGTATTGACATTCCCAAAGAAGTGTTCACTAAGCTACTACCAATGTTGCCTAACTTGGAAAAATTGGATCTTTATCACACAAAAGTGAATGGTGAAGCCTTAATGAAGTTAAATAACGCTTGTAAATTGACTCATTTATCACTTGGATGTTGTTATCAGATAAATAAGAAATTTTTATTCGAACTATTTATCAGAAAAAAAGAAATCTTTCAAAATTTGAAATGGTTGAACTTAGAAACAGATAATATTAATGAGCTTTCGGAACTCGAGGTACTGTTAATATTGAAATCATTCATTGTACAAGTAGATTTGCCAAATTTAAAGTTACAGTACTTAAATTTGAATGGAAGAAATGTCACAACCAAAATCCTTAAATTTATCAAAAAGAATTTCTTGTTCTTGAAATCTCTACATATTCAGAACGCAAATCTTAACGTTAATGAGATTGTGGAATATTTGTCTCCTCCAGAAGTAGTCAAAATTCATGATCAACAAATTGTCCGCCATTCCTCTACTACATTGCACCAAATAACAAACTCCAGAATAAGCACAATGCTGAGGCTTAATGATTACTTTAATACAGATTACGTCCCATCGACACAGATTCCACAAGTCAACTTTAATAGAGAGCGTCCTATGTTTCAAATACCAGTGGAAGAGTCTAGTAACGAGCTGGCAGCACAGTCACAACAAAATAATAACACAAACGATAGCAACAATGATATAGACGAAGGAAACAATATTGATGAAAGCGAAGAAGATATTATCAATAACACACAAGAATTAATCAAGCACTCCCAGATTTATCAGCAACTCAGATTCATCAATGTGAAAGGAATCAAATCTTTGAATACATTGGCTGTGTTAAACAATCAAAAGATTATTGAATGCTGTCCCTCATTGCTTGCCTGGGAATTTGGCTCTAAATTTCTAGAGAAATCTGTGAAAAAAGTTTACACATATCCTAGGAACCATTTTGAGACCGCGGAAATGGAGAATTTTTTTTGGAAGATCTTTGACAATGATGGAAGAAGAACCTGGCTTTATAAAATGAGAACGTATAACGAGGAAAACTCCAAATATTTGAACTATAAATTCAATTTTGACAAAGATTATCACCCTAAAAATTCCAGTGACAATGAAAACAACTTAGTCAATAACATCAATGCAAATGATCTTGATTATGAAATTTTGACGTATGATCCGTTTTATATACCGAATGTGACTGTGTATGATACGAAAACGGGTTCAAAGATCTTGCCAAAGGTAATTTTTTATCCATTTTTGAAATATGCTTCAAAGAAAATCGATATTTCGAACGGGCCATTTTACAAAGGAGATAATGATTTTTACAAGATTTGGCCTGTTAAATTCAGCGAGCGTGGAATCTATAAATATTATTCTTTAAATATTTGATATATTATGCTTTTCATTTTCCTTTTATTTAATTCATTTTTGTTAACGCTTTCATCTCTTTCATTTTTGTCATCTCTTTCATTTTTGTTAACGCTTTCATCTCTTTCATTTCAGACCTCTTTTCGTTTCAGCCTTGATATCTGTTATTATTTTTGCCAAAACCTCTGGAGACACTGCATCATTATCTAATAGAATAATACATGACATCAACGTTTGTTCGTTAAGGATATTTTTCAACCCTAGTATATCTGTTAGATCTTCAACAAGGGTGAGACTCGGATCCGCCATTTCTAATATAATTTCTGTCGACGTTCTGGCAAAAGTATTCAGACCAATTTCAAATCAAGATCTTGTTGTATTTTTCTCTCCAAATTATTCAATTTCAAAGTCAATTCTAATGTCAATTCTTAAATCAATTCTAAAAGGATAGTAAGATGGTTGGCCCCATTGACTTTAAAAGAATGTCACCTTGTATTTGCGAGTCATGAAAACTACAATAAAAATGACTTTACATAAACTGCAGAAAAAGTGATGCAAATTCGGCAGCCGGGTCTCTGATTGGTTTAAGCTAATTTTCCCCAAGAAAAAATATTTCAGCAGCGCTATATAAAGTGTTTTTAGTTAGTCTTCTTAACGATAAGAAGATATTCTTGAAGAAAGTAGCAGAACTTTATATCAGCCAGGACAGTAGAATAGTTTAAAAAGCAAATAGAGAAACGGGGGAGGCTAGAGAATCAGCCATACTTCTATTTGAATAATTTAAAATGGATGATACCAACTATTTGACTCCCCGTGAGGGAGCATTGGCGTTGGTTGCAACATCGATGAAGAAAGCGAGAATGAAGTTCGACACTCTAGTGATCAACTCTATTGTCGGGGGAATTCTTTTCTCTGCTGGAGGCATGTTGTACTATGTTGTTTCAGCCAACCCAGAAATACAGAAGGCAAATCCTGGCTTGATTCATACAATGCAAGGGCTTGTGTATCCCATAGGATTGTTTTACGTTGTGATCATGGGTGTAGAGTTATTCAATTCAAACGTTTTGTTTTTCTCCATGGGATTGCTAAGAGGTGCTGTTGGTGTCATTGATTTGTTGATCAGCTGGTCGGTCTCCTGGTTGTTCAATTTGGGTGCTAATATATTCGTGAGCTACTTGTTTACTTACATTGGTGGTTTCATGGCCAATGAAACCTATAGAGAAACCACTTTACTCATCCTAAAAGAGAAAAACGAATACGGATTCATTCGCACATTCATCGGTGGTATCGCTTGTAACTGGTTTGTCTCATTGGCAATTTTTTTGCAAATCATGTGCAAACCGTTGCACGTCAAATTTCTCATGATGGCATTGCCAGTTTTCACATTCGTGGCTGTTGGCTTTTCACATACAGTAGCAGATATGTATTTATGTCCTATGGCACTTTTCAATGATACCTCAGAAGTCAGTGTTGCAGAATATATCTGGAGAATACTAATACCAGAAACACTTGGAAATTGTATCGGAGGTTTTGCATTTGCTCTTTTGATCCCATTCTACCAACATTTATATGTTGTAGAAAGAGATAGTGTAGAGATTGGTTTACCTAAATATGAAGCAAAAGATGAGCAGCCAGAATTGAATATGGATAGTAGAGTTGTTAGACAAAAACCAAAAGATGAAACCGCTTCTGTAGCAGATTCTATCGATGAAAGAATAGAGAAATTGTTGACCAGAATCCTTTTGAAAATAGAGGAGCGTGGTCAAAATTATCAAGTAAATGATATTCAAAAGAAATCATCTTCAGCTAATAATGACAAAGATTCTACACTAGAAGATGCCGATGAAGATGATCAAATCAGCAACTATTCAGCCTCCATAATATCCTCGATTAATAACGTAGAGAATACAGAGACGAATCAAAACTTGGTGCGGCAGCGATTACCTAAGAAAAAACTGAAAATTAGATCACCACCTGGTGTTTTCCCAGTTATGGGAATGGGGGAACCACTTAATAGAGAAAAAACAATCGCTAGCGGTTTCTCGACTAGAAGCAATGATGAAAATAAAGAAATGCTGGATGTTAAATCTGTTCTTTCAAGATTTACAACTAGAGGCAAAGTTTCTGCAGCAGATGATGATGATGATGATGAAAATGAATTACAAGAATATACTCAAGAAGGAGGTCAAAATGCTAGAGATCGATATCTTGGAACCAAATTGCTTCGAACAATTACTACAAGGCCTAAAATTGAATCAACGAATATTGGTAGTGATTTGGAAAGAGGTTTAACTCGTGTTGTGACAAGTTTCAGAGGATCTGGTGGAAGTAGAAAAAAACCATTCTTGAATGCGTTGGAAGAACAAAATATATCAAACAAAGAACTTAGAGCCGCAAACGATGTTGCTGGAAATGATTATGATATTGACGAGCTTCGTGAGTGGACACAAAATATGAAAAAAATTCATAAAGATAAAGATGATGATGAAAAAGCAGCAATCAAATATCCAAATATTGAAAAGCCAAGCGAAGCTCATAAAAAGAGTTCATAATTGAAAAATCGCTTATTTTTTTTTTGAATTAGCGAACTTGTATTAGTTAAAATCATGTAAGTAAAGGACTTGACATGGTGATCTTTTGTCTTGAATGACGAAATACTTTATACTATAGAATTTATTTACAATATATATGTATATATACATGAAGCATTTAAATGTGTTAATTAATTTATTCATCAACGTTTTTGAAATATTTCTCAAAAAGCGTGAGTTCCTCATATCTTTTAACATCACCAGGTTTTTTGAGGACCACCATCCACATAGTACCGAATTGATGACGGGTTTCTTCTACAATCTCTAAACCTGAATCGTCGATAATTTCACCAAGATCTAAATTCCAACGACAACCCCATGTTTTCAATCTTTTTTCAGCACGATTGTCTAAGTGATTATTTATAAAATCCCAGGTACCTCTTCCATGCTCAAGAAGGAATATTCTTCCACCGGGTTTCAAAAGTTTGCCAAAATTCTGTAATGCTTTAACTGGGTCCTTGTGAGAACATAACCCGAAAGTTTCTATAATAGTATCATATCTAATTTTTGATTCAGGATGAATATTCTCAATCTCTTTATCAACAGTTTTACTGCTGATATTTTCTGAGTTTCCAGATGCTAGGTCAGTTAGGTCTTCAGCCTTTCCTACCACGAAAGCTACTTTTTTATATGTTGGGAATTTCTCTCTAAATTTTTCATGAGCAACTTCCATCATATTTTTAGAGGAGTCTAAAAATGTAATTGAGTCTATGTCATCGATATTGATGTATTTAATATTTCTGCCTGTACCACATGAAACTTCCAAGACGTCACCAAATGCTTTTCTCATTAATTTCTTTCTCTTACCTCCCAAAAGAACAAGCTTTTCTTCAAAGTTAATATCTCCATCATATTCATCGGCTTTTTCATCGTAAAATTCAGTAGTATCTCTAGCAGGTAAAATACATTTATTATGTTCATTTTCTTTATATTCATCAAGAACCACATCATCAAAAACAGTAGGATCTAATTCAAACATTTTTCCAACATTTTTAGGATCCTCATAAAACTCATTTTCTTTCTCTTTGATCATTTCTTCATATTTCTGGAACTGAACCTCATCTCTGGTTCTTAATTTTTTGGTAAGTTTTTTCAAGAGTAATTCCTCGTATTGATTCAATTTTTGAGGCTTCCGACTTTCATCACCATATTTTTTGATATTCAAGCGGTTTACTTCTTTTTCGACACTGTATAGGTCCTTGAAATGGTAAAACCCATAAATAATGAATCCAATGTAAGCAGCAATCAAGAATTTGGTTATGCTCTTGTTGAATCCTTTGGATTGAGCAATAGCACCCCATCTGATCCACCACTTACCACTTTTCATTTTTTCTTTCAAAATGAGTTCTTGCTGTTCCTCATTGCTCAAAAACTTTTTAGATGGTTTATAAGACGGAGGAAGATGAGCGAATCTTTTATAAGCCAATCCTGGTAACAATCTTGCATTTTGAGTTCTTGAGTACAGAGATCGTAACAAAGCGCCTCTCAAAGCGGAGTTTTTGATATTCGTGCTGATTATAAACTTATTGAACATCTTCACTGAATACCATTGATTATTTAGCAATTGATTATCTGCTAGTCTCGATTGAAAGAACCAAATTTAATCTAAGAATTATCTTTAAAGTATATATAATAGAAGTTTGAAGTTCTTTTTTTTTTTTCTTTTTTTTCTCAATATTTTTCACAGATTTTCATGTTTTTTTTTTGTCTTTCAAAGATGCATAGTTTTGTAGATTCTCAGTTGATATTTCAATTACATGAATCACATGGTTTGAGTTCAATAACTATAATTATAAAAACTATCATCTAAGATTGTATTGTTCATTGGGCAATCCATTTAAAAAAATGAATTAAAATATATATTGCCTACAATTAACGAGCCAGTGTATGTAATACGTGATGGAATTGTTCCATTTGACAAAGCTCTACTTCACTAAATGTGGAAAAATATATTATGATGAAAGGACAGATAGTCAATAAGTAATCTATGTTCTAATGAAAACAAAACTAATAAAACAAACATCTATGGTAACTAATCGTAGGATTAATTAGATATGACAATAAAAAAGAAAATAAATAGAATTCTCATGAACGAAAGGGAAAGCGGTTTACATTGGGATCAGAAAAAAGGGAAGTTATTATAGGAAACGAGTTGATTCAAAGAACATAAACCTTCGACAATAAACTTATTGAGCATACGGAGAAGTGATAAAGGTCAAAAGCAAATTAAAAAAAAAAAAAAGAAAAATTGGAAGACTGTTAAATTCCAGAATATTATGTCTAATCGACTCGACAACTTCTGGATTTCCGATCTTTAGTTTTTTTTTTTTTTAATAATAGCTAGTCAAAACTTAGAAACCATAGGATTTCAATAAATCACATGAAGGAGTAGGATATTCTTGACCTTCCTGGAGTTTTTCCTGATCTGTGTAAAAGAAACCGTAAGCGGATTTGATGATTTCATCTCTTTCGTTTTGTTCTAAGTTGCACTTATATTGCAATTGATGAATGTATTTATTTTCCACACTTTTGTCTAGCTTTGCTATTTCCTGTAAGCTCGATTTTGCTACTTTTTCCTGAGAAACAAAGTATGGAACATTGAAGCTCGGTGTGTGTCTTTCAATTTGGAATTTTCCATGTCTGGATAAACTGTATTGCGGAGTAGTATCGGCGGTATCGGTCATACGAGAAGTGAATAAACTGAATAATATGAGAACAATAACAGGAAGAAATTGGAAGAAAGCTGAAGTTTCTGATGACTGGTTATTAGGATTTCTTGGATTACTGCCACCAGCAGAAGGATTTGCAGCACGACGACGAGGATTGCCTCCAAATTGAGAGAAACCGTTACTTCCGAACGAGAAAGTGGTTCCTCTTGTCAGGAATCCAGGTCCAAAGAATAAGTTGAAAATTTGCTCGTCAAACTCTGTGTTAGAACCAGTGAAGTGGAACTGAGAACCACCTCCAAAAGGACTACCACCAGCACTAGCAAATGGTGAGGATGGGCCGGAGCCAGCTCCTCTTTCATCTGGATCCGTACCAGTCAGATCGTATATTCTCTTCTTGGTAGCATCTGATAGAACCTCGAACGCTCTGCAGACAATCTTGAACGCCTCTTGGGCATTGGGGTGGGTATTCTTGTCTGGATGTACCTTCAACGCCAATTTTCGGTAGGCCTTTTTTATCTCGACATCTGTGCTGCTTTTCTCCACTGACAAAATCCGATAGTAATCTCCCTTCTGGCTTATTATTGTTTTCACAATCTTCTCTTGTTCTACTGTGTATTTTGACATATCCTGGGTCCTTTGAGGCTACAAGTGCTATCCTTATACGTCAGTCCTTTGCAACAAACGTCAATACTCCAGTATTCAACACTGTTTTCTATTTTCAGTCAATACTTTGCGAGTATATTAGCATTCAGATCAATCAGAGTCTGAAAACTCGTTCAATATTGCAAATTGTGACAATCCTAGTTCCTTTTGCTATTTTCTCTACCTTTTTTTTCCCGTTTGTTGGGTAAAAAATCTTTCGGCCACCACATTTTGAATAGTTCATGTGATTCATGCATATGCGCACAGTATTATGCATATAATAACAGGAGACGCGTCTGAATTTTTTTTTTTCATAAAAAAAAATAAAAAAAAAAAGATCAAAAAAGGAAATGAAATATAAGACGCGTTCTTTCTATAATTGAGAATAACTTAGCAAGTTTTTTATTAATTATATAGATATACATTGAATGTCAAGTTAGATATAGGTCTGCTTTTCAATAGCTTGTGTACCAGGTAAATAGAAATTGATGAAAAGTATATAATCATAGCACACACACAAAAAATGAGTGAGGCAGACAGAACATTTGAAGATATCAACGTCATTAATAATGAAGATTCTGGAATCGACGAAGATGAACATGTCAATCAAAAGAGACCAACAACAATAGAAGGTGGTAACCTCAAAAGATTAAAGTTGGAGCCCAAACACGAGGTCTCTGGTGTACATTCATTGCCTGTGGCATCTGAGTGTTTAGCAGACGACATGCAAGTGCACAAAGATATCGACAAAATGCCTAAAAGCATACTAGCTAAGAGAGAAAGATCCGCATTTGAGGAGGAATTGCTTTCAATGAGCTCTATGGTCGAGTTTTCAGAGGAAACTTCGGATCAAATATGGAAAAGACCAGCGATTAGTGTTGATCCAAAAGTTGACGATATCGTGTTTCAGCAGTTGGATGCAGATGAAACCTTTATTGGCAACAGTTCTGCCGTAAGATTCTACGGTGTTAGCCCTCAAGGACATTCTGTTCTTTGCAATGTGATAGGATTCATGCATTACTTCTATGTTCCACTACTTGGCAACTTCAGAGAAGACCACTTATCACCATTGAAAAAATATTTGGAGGAAAACTTTGAGTCAGTTTATAATATTCAGCTAGCCTCTAAAACTTCGATCTGGGGCTACAACGGAGATTCCACCCTTCCTTTTCTAAAAGTAACTGTCTCCAATGCAAAACATATCGCAAAATTGAGAACTGCCTTTGAAAGAGGCCATATTCATTTTGGGGAGTTTTTCAGCGGTGGAGTGATGACATATGATAACATTAATTATTTATTAAGAGTGATGATTGATCGGGATATTAGTGGTATGAGCTGGCTCACAGTCCCTAAAACTAAGTACTCATTAGTAAAAGATTCTGATAAGATCTCTACTTGTCAACTCGAAATCACTGTTCATTATTCTCAGATCATATCTCATCCTTCTGAAGGAGAATGGCTTAAAACTGCACCTCTACGTATTTTGAGTTTTGATATTGAATGTGCTGGTAGAAAGGGTGTGTTCCCAGAGCCTGATATAGATCCGGTTATTCAAATAGCAAATGTGGTTCAGATAAATGGTGAAAAAACCCCTTTTATAAGAAATGTTTTCACCGTAGATACATGTGCCCCAATCATTGGTTCAGAAGTATTAGCTCATAAAACTGAGAAAGAAATGTTAATGAAGTGGAAAGAATTTATAGTAAGTGTGGATCCTGACGTTATCATTGGCTATAATATAGCAAACTTTGATCTTCCATATTTAATCAATAGATCCAAAGCCCTTGGTTTGAAAAATTTTCCATATTTTGGAAGATTATCATCGGTTAAGCAAGAAGTCAAAAATGCAGTCTTCAGTTCAAGAGCATATGGTACCAGAGAATCCAAATCTATCAATATAGAAGGTAGAATGCAAATTGATATGTTCCAATTTATTCAAAGAGAATTCAAATTAAGATCTTACACTCTTAACTCTGTATCATTTCATTTCTTGAATAGACAAAAGGAAGATGTTCACCATTCTATCATTACAGATTTGCAAAATGGTGATAGTGAAACTAGAAGAAGACTTGCGGTATATTGCTTAAAGGATGCCTACTTGCCTTTACAATTGTTAGATAAGTTAATGTGTTTGATCAATTATACTGAAATGGCCAGAGTCACTGGTGTTCCATTCAGCTATTTGTTGAACAGAGGTCAACAAATTAAAGTTATTTCTCAATTGTTTAGAAAGTGCTTACAGCATGATTTGGTTGTTCCTAATCTCCCGAGTCAAGCAGGAAGTGACGAACAATATGAAGGTGCTACAGTTATTGAACCCAAAAAAGGTTACTATAGTGTTCCAATAGCAACTTTGGATTTTGCTTCTTTGTATCCATCTATTATGATGGCACATAATCTTTGCTATAGTACACTCTTAAATAAGCAAACAGTTGAAAAGTTAGGCTTAATAAAGGGAGAGCATTATGAGGAAACTCCTAATGGTGATTTGTTTGTTAAATCGGATATCAGAAAAGGTATTTTACCGACGATTTTACAGGAATTGTTAGACGCAAGAAAGCAAGCTAAACGCGATATGAAAAAAGAAACAGATCCTTTCAAAAAGAGTGTTTTGAATGGTAGACAATTAGCTTTGAAGATTTCTGCAAATTCTGTGTATGGTTTCACTGGTGCAACAATTGGCAAATTGCCTTGTTTGCAAGTTTCCTCATCCGTCACTGGTTACGGTAGAATGATGATTGAGAAAGTGAAAGCTAAAGTTATGGATACATATAATATCAAAAATGGTTACGATTATGATTCAGTTGTTATTTATGGTGATACAGATTCTGTTATGGTGAAGTTTGGTTATGATGATTTAGCCAAATGTATGGATCTTGGAAAAGAAGCAGCAGACTTGGTGTCCGAAATCTTTCCTAATCCAATCAAACTTGAGTTTGAAAAGGTTTATTATCCATATCTCTTGATTAATAAAAAGCGTTACGCTGGTTTATACTGGACCAACACAACAAAGTATGATAAGATGGATACAAAAGGATTGGAAACTGTTAGAAGAGATAATTGTAAATTTGCATCTAATGTTATTTCGAAAATTTTAGAATTAGCCTTAATAGATCGTGATATTACTGCTGCCGAAGATTTTACGAAGAAAATGATTAGCGATTTGTTGAATAATAAAGTCGATATAAGTGAATTGATTATTACTAAACAATTAGCCGCAGAATACAGTGGTAAACAGGCGCATGCGGAATTAGCAAAAAGAATGTACGAAAGGGATCCTGGATCTGCTCCAAATGTGGGTGATCGTGTGCCTTTTGTTATTGTACAGAAAGGAGAGAAAACGCCAGCATATTTGAAAGCGGAGGACCCTTTGTATGTTCTTAAGAATGGACTTGTCATAGATTCTAACTATTATTTGAACAACCAGTTGTCAAAACCGTTAGTTCGTATTTTCGAGCCAATGATTGGTGAACAGAAAGCTAATAGCTTGTTAACGGGGGATCATACCAGAAAAGTCACTTTGGCAAAATCCTCTAATCTTGGTGCTTTGCTGAAATTTACCAGAAGAGTAAATACATGTAAGGTTTGTAAGACCGTTTTGAGGGGAAGTAGCGGTACATTATGTCCTAACTGTATTGATAAAGCAGATATAATCTTTGCAGAACAATTGGCTGAATACGACGCGTTGCAAGAGAAATTTGCTAGATTATGGACTCAGTGTCAGCGTTGTCAAGGTTCTCTTACTCAGGAGGTGCTTTGTTCCAATAAAGATTGCTCAATTTTCTATATGAGAGAAAAATATGCACAAGATGCGTCGAATATGGCAAAGGAGTTGGCTAAATGGTAAAAGTTACAAATTATGGCAGTAATTAGAATCAGTTTAATATACATATATTACTTTTGCATTAATATATAAATTTATAAGTTAAAAACGAAACTTTTACTTTGTAAAGTCAGAATTACTTCTAGATAGCATTGATTTCACCTTAATTAATTCCGAAACTTTAGGTGAATCACTTCCATCACTTTCAGAGCTCACATCAGTCTTCACGGATAAAGTACTGAATTGATCTTTGTGTTGTTTGTTGAGAAGATGAGTCCGAATAGTCTCTTTCAATTGAGAATTTCTGTTTTCTTTTTTAGATAAATGCTTAATTTTTTTGAAGTTGTAGACTGCTCTTCCAATCGTTTGTATCAAAAGATTTTGATTGAGCGGTTTTGATAGATAATCATCCATTCCCGCATGCAAACATTTCTCTCTATCTCCAAGCATAGCATGCGCTGTCAAAGCAATAATTGGAGTTCTATGTTTGCTATTAGCATCCTCCCATTCTCTGATGAGCGTGGTAGCCTCAAAACCAGAAGCGACTGGCATTTGTACATCCATTAAAACAACGTCGAATTTATTCTTCGCAAAAGTCTCATAAGCTTCCAAACCATTACCTACAACTGTTACGTTATGGCCATGCTTGCTTAAGATTCTTGTAGCTAACTTCTGATTCACAATGTTATCTTCTGCTAATAAAATATCATAGCTAACTGACTTATCATTATCCAATATATGGAGTCCTGATTCCATTGCTGGTTTCAAAATAGAAGCGAGATCTGAAGCTGTGCATGGAATATTACCAAATGCACTAATTCCTAGGTCCAAACAAGTTTTCAAATTGATGTTCAAAGATGGATGCAACAAAGCAATTGGAATATATTTTGAGCTTGAAAATCTTCTGATTTTTTCTGCTGTCTCTATCGAATCAATAACAAGCAAATCATATCTCAGAGGAACTAAATCAATTTTATTATCGACGACCGATATGCTGTCGAATTGAAGCTGAAGAATCTTCAAAATATTCAACACATTCTTTCTATCTTCTTCATCAATGTGCAGAAATATGACTGCAATTTTTGTTGTATCAAATGGTAAAAGTCCTTTTATTTGCTCAGAAAGATGTGTTTCCGAGGGCTTTACCTTTATGGTAAAGTAGAATGAAGAACCATTTTTGAATTCGGATTCTATCCATATTTTACCACCCATTAGATCAATTAATTGTTTGGAAATAGATAATCCTAAACCAGTTCCACCAAATTTTCTTGTGGTTGATCCGTCAGCTTGACAGAATGTATCAAAAATTAAATCAAGTTTATCTTCTTTGATTCCAATACCGGTATCTTGAACGGCAAATTCTAAAAGGAAACTTCCGTCCTCAAATACTACATCGCTACTTCTTTTAACATGAACGGAAACGCTTCCTTCACTTGTGAATTTTATAGCATTACCTACCAAATTAAGGAGAACCTGTTTTAATCTGAAGGAATCACCAATAAGGAAATCAGGGAAAGTACTCTCACAATAATAATTTAAATCAAGCTGTCTTTCTATTGCCTTGACAGCCATTGTTTTTAAGGCTCCAAATACTGTGCCTCTTAAACTGAAATCGATTTCTTCAATCATCATTCTGTTTGCTTCAATTTTTGAAATATCCAATATATCATCAATGATCGTTAGTAAGGAATTAGCTAAATTGTTTACAATTGAAAGCATTTCTCTTTGATATTGATTCAACTGCGTATCCAAAGTTAATTGAGTCATACCAATGATACCATTCATTGGTGTTCTAATTTCGTGCGACATATTTGCAAGGAACTCAGACTTAGATCTATTTGCAGTTTCAGCAGCTTCTCTTGCAGCAGTGTTTCTCTGAATAGATTCTCTCAAATTCAAAACCATCTGATTAATTTTTGTTTTGAGTGCACCCATTTCACCACTAGCTTCAACTGTGATGAATCTTGTAAAGTCACCATCAGTAGCAGCTGCAGTAATCTGAGCAAAAGCTCTGACTTGTGTTGTTAGATTTGCAGCCATTGTATTCACATTTGCTGTAATTTCTTTCCATTGGCCATCTGCATCATCTATTTGAGCTTGAACGCCTAATTTACCATCAGTTCCCACATCCTTCGCTACTCTTGTGACCTCAGAAGCGAATTCTTGTAAGTTATCCACCATATTATTTATCGTGTTTTTTAATTCCAAGATCTCTCCTTCAGCTTGAACTTCAATTTTTTGAGATAAATCACCATGGGCAACTGCTGTGGTCACAGTGGCTATAGATCTAACTTGGTTGGTTAAATTTGATGCCATTATATTAACATTTGTAGTGACAGCTTTCCAAGCGCCATCCAAATCCTCCAAACTTGCTTGTCCGCCCAATATACCTTTAGTTCCGACATCTCTTGCCAAAGCTGTGACTTCAAGAGCAAAATTTCTTAAACGATCCACCATTTCATTGATAGTGATTTTTAATTCTAAGATTTCACCATTACAGCTGGCTGACACTTTTTGAGATAAATCACCCTTAGCGACAGCTGTAGTGACTTTTGCTATATTTCTGACTTGATCAGTCAAATTTGTTGCCATAGCATTTACGTTATCAGTTAATTCTTTCCAAATACCCTCAACACCTTTAATTCTAGCTTGACCTCCCAACTTACCTTCTACACCAGTATCCTTTGCCACTTTGATAACTTCGATTGCAAACATTCGTAACTGATCCACCATAGTATTTATTGTTTCTTGAAACTCCAAAATCTCACCTTGAGCTTGAACATTAATTTTTCTTGAAAGATCACCTTTAGCTACTGCGCTGGTCACGCGGGCGATTTCTCTTACCTGATTTGTCAAATTTAATGCCATTATGTTAACGTTTTCTGTTAAAGATCTCCAAATTCCCACAGCGCAATCATTGTGAGCTCTACCACCAAGAACACCATGAGCGACTTCGCTAGCGACTTTTTCAACTTCTATAGCAAAACTGTTTAACTGATTCATCATACTATTAATGATCACTTTAACTTTCAAAATTTCAGGATCTGCTTCTTTATGATATATTTTCACTGTTTTAGATAAATCACCCTCGGATACCGATACCACAACATCAGCGATCTCTGACAATGCTTTTTTGAAAGCCTTATTTGTACTTCTTGATTTTTGCAATTCAAGACACACATGTGAAAGCTTGAGTTTAGCAAAGTTTATGTCATCTATAGAATCTAAGTCATTAATTTCGAGTTCTTCTAAATTTGATACAAAATCTTGGAATTCTATATCGTGATTCACGGAATTGTTGGCCTCAGCAACCTTTGCGACTTCGAATTGTTGATCTCCATTCGCTCCTTTGAACGCTTGATAATACTTGTCGTAAATTTTTGTATCTGTTGCTTTTCTCAACGAATCTTCCGAGGCTTGTAAACGATGGATCTCTTGCTGGCTTACAAGAATTTGGTTATTTGCTATCGCTAGATCCTCTTTAAGACCTGAGACTTCTTTTCTCAAGTTCGAGTTCTCCTGTCTCAACTTGAGAATCTCGTTTGACAAATCCTCAAAGTTGTTGAGAAGGTCAATACGGAAAAAATCGCCCGCGCTGTGGAAGGTTTGCACAAACTTCACTGGGTCTTTCAAAGTGGGTCTGTAGTCCATTTTTTCTTTTCAAAAATCTGTGTAAACACCCCAATTTTTTCCCAGTAATGGAATTCTGGTGTTCTATTCTAAAAAATAACTATCCACTGAGCTTTTTTTGAACTCAATGGCTAGTGGCAATACAGATATCAACAGAGATCAATCCAGCATGTGAGGTCCCCACTTGATAAGTATCAACAACACAGATCTCTTTTTCTTTTTTTTTTTTTTTTTTTTTTTTTTTTTTTTTTTTTTTTTTTTTTTTTTTTATTAGCCTTCTTTGGAGACTTTTCCGCTATCAAAAAGCGTTACAGTATTTCTTAAAATAGACTTACAGAGCTTTATCTGATCTTTTGCAGGTTCAAAGCTGTAGTCAGCGTCTAATCAAATCATGTGTTGTCGATGAGGTCTGACTTACTTATATTGATCAGCCAGTTGAAAATTGCAGAATCAGAAAAAAAGAAAGACAAAAAAGATCAAATCGTCAGAGGAAAAGCTGCAAGGAACCACAGTCTTCGTCTATATATCTATATGTTCTCAATGCACTTTCTGCCACAATTTGTTCCCCAATTTGTCCCCCAGTTTGTCACACAACTTGTCCCACAATTTGTACCGAAAGGAAAAATGAATTGGTCTATATGCAATTTCTGTTTATTAAAAGGCTTCTCAAACCCAAAATACATAAACCACATACACTAAAATTTTCAATTTTCAACTCTCAATTTTCTTCTTTCAACTTCCAACTGCTAACATAAATTTCCAATATTTTCACCTTTTTTAAACTCTCACCAGTATCTGACTTCTTGAGATATCCTGGGCCCTTAATAGCGTTACTGAGTCTAGGCCGCCCTGTTTCTATTTTTAATATGCAATATACGTAATAGTATGTGGCTGTTAATGTATACAGAGTTAAACTTTAATATAAACAAGATGAGGAGAGAGCCCAATTTGCAGAATCAGCAAACCAATTCGATCAACATTACCCGGTGTGTAACTTTAATGCATATTTATGTGTTTTTATGTGTCCTGATGTTTAATCATACCATAAACGCGTATCGGCAGAATATTCAGAAGAGATGAGATGCATTGATCTCTTACAGAAAAAAATAGTAAAAAATAAAAAAATAGTAAAAAATAGTAAAAAAATAAAAATTTTAATAGAATACTAGTATTGATGTATACGTTATATGAAAAACCCCAGATTTCCTTTTGCAAATCCTATTGAAGATAACCAAGCAGCAAAGTATCCAACTATGAGTGCCACAGGATTGAGAAACCCAAAAAAAAGGGCCAGCAGCATCTCCAGCAAAGACTCCGACTCAGATGCAGAGCTTGAAAAGCTTCTCAGAGAAGAAGAAGGTATCGACGAGGAGAGCGAGAGCGACTACAACACAGACTCAGAAGATGAGGAATTCATTGAGGATGCCATGAACAACATAAGAATCCGCGCATTGTCCGAAAAATCAGAAAACGATGCTCCAAAGTTGAAAGAAGGCGAGTTCATGTCCGAATTCGCTGATGGACAACCTAGAATCATCAAGCCAGAAATAAACCCAATCTATGACAGCGACGACAGCGACAAAGAAGATGCAAATACCATCGGAAACATCCCATTGTCTTTGTACGACGAAATGCCTCACATTGGTTATGATATCAACGGTAAAAGAATCATGAGACCAGCTAAAGGTAGCGCATTGGACACTCTTTTGGAATCAATAGATATTCCTGAGGGTTGGACAGGTTTATTGGACAAAAATACAGGCTCTTCATTGAATTTGACTACAGAAGAATTGGATTTGATCAGAAAAATTCAGAAAAATGAAAACCCAGACGAAAATATCAATCCTTATGAGCCAACGATCGAATGGTTCACAGGTGAGACAGAAATCATGCCTTTGACAGCTGTGCCAGAACCAAAAAGAAGATTCATTCCATCTAAACATGAAGCAAAAAGAATAATGAAGATTGTAAGAGCAATAAGAGATGGAAGAATTATACCTCCATCCAAGGTTAAAGAACAAGAAGAACAAGAAAAGCTCGACTATGATTTATGGGAAGATGCGCCAGATGATCACCAAGATCATGTTATGACATTAAGAGTCCCTAAATTGCCTCCTCCAACAAACGATGAAAGTTACAATCCTCCAGAAGAATATTTATTAACCGAAGAAGAACAAAAAGAATGGGAACAATTAGATCCTGTCGATCGTGAAAAGAATTACATGCCAAAGAAATTCGATGCTTTAAGAAAAGTTCCAGGTTACCAAGAATCCATTAGAGAAAGATTCGAACGTTCATTAGATTTATATTTAGCCCCAAGAGTACGTCGTAATAAATTGAATATTGATCCTGATTCTTTGATTCCTGACTTACCTTCACCAAAAGATTTGAGACCATTCCCAATTAAATGTTCTGTGATTTACAAAGGACACACTGAAAAAATCAGATGTATATCTATTGATCCATCGGGTCTTTGGCTCGCAACAGGTTCTGATGATGGCTATTTGATAATCTGGGAAGTTTTAACAGGAAGACAAGTGTGGAAGACTCGTTTGGTGGAAAAAGACAATAATCAAGAAGATCATATTGAGGTTCTTGAGTGGAACCCCGATCCAGAAACAGGAATACTTGCAGTCGCTGTTGGTGAAAAAATTGTGTTAATCATTCCACCAATTTTTGGTTTCGATATTGAGAACAATGGTTACTTAAAGATTGAAAATGGTTATGGTTACAGTAAGAATGGAGCAGTTGCACAAGAGAAAAATATTGAAGTAAGTGACGACGAAGATGAGGATGAAGATGATGAAGAGGAAGAAGAAGAAGAGCAAGAAGATAAAACAAGTAAGAAAAGTAATGATGCTTCTTCTAGCAAACAAAAGATTTTTGCCAAATGGTTGAAGCCAACAGCAAAACAACAACAACAGGGTATCTCATTGATAATTGAATGTAGAAAAACCATCAAGAAGCTCTCATGGCATCGTAAAGGAGATTATTTTGTAACTACATCTCCTAATTCCGGTAATGTGTCGATTTTAATTCATCAATTATCGAAACATTTATCACAATCACCATTCAGAAAGGCCAAAGGTATAATGATGGATGCTAAATTCCATCCATTTAGACCACAATTATTTGTTGCCAGTCAAAGATATATCAAAATCTATGATTTGTCACAGCAAGTGATGCTCAAGAAATTGCTACCTGGTGCAAGATGGATAAATTCATTTGATATTCACTCCAGAGGGGACAATGTTATTGTTGGGTCATTCGACAAAAAAGTTTTATGGCACGATTTAGATTTGGCTACAACACCATACAAAATTCTCAGATACCACGAAAAGGCTGTTCGTTCTATCAGATTCCACAAGGGTGGTCTTCCGTTGTGGGCTACAAGCAGTGATGACGGCTCGATCCATGTTTTCCACGGTATGGTTTACGATGACTTGATGACCAATCCTTTGCTTGTTCCTTTGAAGAAATTGAACGGCCATAAAATCATCAACAGCTTGGGTGTCTTGGACATTGTCTGGCATCCAAAAGAGGCATGGTTATTCAGTAGTGGGGCAGACGGTACTGCCAGACTTTGGACCACTTGAGTTCTGTGGGTGCTTGCTTGTCTTTAGTATGTATCTATATAGCATGAATGGCAATCAATCTACAAATTATGAGTAACAATTGACGAACGCATAAATGACAATTGATGAACGTATAATGACAATTGATGTATATAGTATGACTGACGTTCAAGGGTCCTCAGTTCTTGGAGGTGTGGCAGATTCGCTGTGTGCAGAGATACCTCCCCCCAGTTTTCAGATACAACTAGATATCACAGACTTGGTATCAATCAAAATTAGTAGGTGGTTTTGCTGTCAGGATATTATGTGGATATATTAAGTAATAAATATGAATAATCAATAAAATTTTTAAATCAACTAATTAATAAGATTTTTAAAACAAATAATAAAATTTTTAGAACAATAACTCAATTCAAAAATTAATACAATCAAGACAGATAATCAATACAATCAACACAAAAACTATTTCATCTCTCCACTAGAGATCAATAACTAGATTTCTTCTCAGAAGTGAGTCATCTGGGACCCTACTCACAATCTTATTGCAACGTTTAATATTGCTAAATCTTATGTCATAATAACACTTTGCTTTAAGCAATCGAATATCAGCCAATAGGAGGCTGCAAAATCGATATGTAGGTTAAAATGGATGCGTTTCTCAAAAATTACCAGCGAAAAAGAAAAATAATACATAGTTTGATCTGGATGACGGGTAATTAATAAGCAAACTGTGGAGTACAAAATGTAGGTAATTTTTTTTTTTGTGCTAATTGGCATCTGGCAATCTTAGATATATCGGAGTAATAAATACTGAGTCCTTTGCACTCCTAATCTGCAACGGTATCTACTCTTTTTGTTGGATGAAGTGCCCAAGTTTACCCATTTTTGAACCAAACAACCGTATTAAACACAATTGCCAGCTAGAAAAATGTCTGCTATCTTGACCTCCAACTTGCGTAACGCATTCAGAACACAATCATTGACCAGAGCCTCCACTTTCGGCATCAACGCTGTAAGAACCAAGGTGACCTTGCCAGAGTTGGACTGGGAGTACAACGCTTTGGAGCCATACATCTCTGGAAAAATCAACGAGTTGCACCACAAAAAGCACCACCAAACCTACGTCAACGGTTTCAATGCAGCCTTGCAGCAATTGGGCGAAGCTAGCACCAAGGACGACGCTGTATCCGCCGTCACCATCCAACAAAACTTGAAGTTCCACGGTGGTGGCTACATCAACCATTGTTTGTTCTGGAAAAACTTGTCCCCAGTCTCCAAGTACGGTGGTAAGCCTCCTACTGGTGAATTGGCCGCTTTGATTGAAAAACAATACGGTTCTTTGGACAACTTGATCGCCTTGGCAAACACCAAATTGGCTGGTGTCCAAGGTTCTGGTTGGGTGTTCATTGTCTACAACAAAGAAAACCACAGCATCGAGGTTGTCCAACGTTACAACCAAGACACCGTTGTCGGCTCTTTAGTCCCATTGGTTGCCATTGATGCTTGGGAACATGCTTACTACTTGCAATACCAAAATGTCAAGGCAGACTACTTCAAGGCTATCTGGAATGTCGTCAACTGGAAAGAAGCAGAATCTCGTCTTGCTGCTGCTATCTAAACTTTGATGAATATTTGATCTTGGCTACCCCACCAATCAGAATACTATTTAGGGTTAACTAATTATATATACTTACATTTATTTTACAATGAAATATATCCATTTTATAAATAATTTTAAAAATGTAGGATAGAGTTCAATTTTCGAAATCAAATCTTTTTTCAGTTGTTATAAGTTCCATCATAAAATGTACTGATCATAGATTGCATAACCATGTTTCCACATAGTTTGGCAAAAGGATTGATCTTGGTTGCCAACTCTTTCGCTATTTTATTTCCAAAAGCACCTGAAATTAGCATGCAATTACTGGCTTCAACTTCGTAAAATGTCTTATTTTTGGTCAATAACTTGATCATATTTTCGTTATCATTTTTTTGTTCATTTTCCAGTAGGCTGATATTATGTTCATATCTTGCAGCTTTTATAAGCATTAACGACCCAAATTGAGCGTATGCGTGCTTCAAAGCAGTAGCTTCTAATTTAGAACACTTATATACTCCTATATCATCAAGTTTTTCATCTAATTCAGGTTCGGGCAATGCCCATTTTATAACAGAGCAAAGAAGTGAATAGATCTCATTTTCTCTGTTTTGAAACTCTTCATTTTTAGTCAATTCTTTAAAAGATTCTGCAGAATTCCCATTCTTCAATTTAAAGATCGCAATGTCTTGTTGTAATTGAATGGTTTTAAGTTGTGCCAAACAGTTATAATATGGTGCAAATTTTTTGCCATGTTCCATAGTATTTGTATTCATTATCCCATTTTCTAAAAGTAATTCAGCTATAAAGGCTGTTCCAGCGCTCACACCATTCAACAATCCTTGCAAGTCAACATCACCCTCAAAATCAATTTTGAGTACGTTCTTGTTATTTTCCTTGAGCATTCTTTCAAAAGAAGTATTTGTTTCGTTTCTTGATTTTTCAAGGAACTCAATGACTTGCATTTCAATATCTGTGAACTTGTTCAATAATTTAATATCATCTATATATGCGCATGGCTTTTTGCTAATATCTACAACTATATTGTCAGCAGTTGCTGGAAATTTGTCAAATGTACCTTTTGGTACTTTATTTTTGAATTCTTGAAATGCAACACCTGCTGCTTCTTCATTGAATATTACGTTAAGGATTGACTGGTCATTTTTAGTAATATCAAGAGTGTATTTTTCTGGCTTGATAATCATGATTAATGTTTGTTATTTTGTTTTTAAATAATCTTTGTTTTACTAAATGTTTTAATATTTTAGTTACAATTAATTTATCCAAATATAGTGAAATTTGTATCTTAGATCATTGTTATTGATTAAGAGCGGTTACAAAGCCTTTTATAATATTGTTTTATCTGTATTTCGACATCTTTCTGTGTTGAAAATATTCTTTAAAAAAAAAAGATCTTCCTCACTAATGTTTTATTCGTTGAAATTTTAATTTAAATTACAACAATTGGACTTTTAACATTTTAATTTCAGGTGAGAGCAGTTCAAAGGTTTGAATTGCAGCTACTAATGAAATTTTGTTGAAAAAATATATTATGCTTACATATGAGTTTGTACATATTATAACAATCTAAAAAGAATTGCCTTAAAAGTATTTAAATTTTAGTCATTGATATCTTCTTCGCTGAATTTTTGTAAACGATGAAGTTCTGGGCGCAAGATTGATTGATCTTTTTGATCGTGTAGAAAGCATTCCAGATCACAAAGAAGCCTTGAAGATTTTTGATGACCATTATATTTCTCTTTTTCAAACCCAGGAATCAGCGGTTCTGGGTTTATCAAATCTGAAAGCTCTTTGCCACATTTACTTAGCTCAATTAAACACTGAGAAAATTCACTTAGCGCGTCAAATTTGATTGCAAAAGCCTGTTTTAGTTTTTCTCTGGTTACATTTGATAATTGTGCTTCTGCAACGAGGGATTCTGCTTCAATTCTAGCTAATGATTCATCGAGCGTAAATAATCTCAAGCTTGTCGGATCTCGAAGTTGTAACTTATTTATTCTTGTAACCAGCCTTTTTTTCTGATCTCTGACTGGTTGTGTCGATGCTTCAATGTCCTTTATTTTTTCTAACAAGTTTTTCGATTTTTCATACTTTTCTGCTAATCTTTTTTCTAATTCTGACATCTCCCACATTAAGACGCCTACTTTATCAGATATATCATCTACATCTTCTTCAATACTCTCTGAACCCCAATCAGAAAGCATTTTAGCAGCTTCTTTCCTCTCTCTTGAAATCATATTCAAGGCCGTTATGTAATTTTTATCAACATCAGCTAACTGACCTATTCGCTTTACTAGAGGAGCACTATTGTCTTGTTGTACTGCTTCTTTTTTCTTTATATAAGAAATCATTGAATTTTTACCAAAAAATTTACCATTTTCGATTCCAAGAATACTTGGTGATTCTTCACTTTGAGCGCTTAAAGGCGGTACTTCTGTAATATCATTCATTTATATCATATAGTTTTTCGTTTACTGTTACTTGCTTCGCTTTTGTATAGCTTTTGTTTTGCTATAATTTGGCGATATAATAATGTTTTTTACAGTAGTGAATCTATTTTCGAGAAAAGCGTGCCATTGCCCTTCATATGAACAGAATAACAATCAGCTGACCTAAGGAAGTTGTAACAGTGGGCATAAATTTAAGAATAATCACATATCAGTCAACTTCTAATAATTGGAACTAATTACAATTGTATTAAAGCAAATTATTTTATTAATTAAAAACATAAACTATTAAAAAAAAAAAGGATTTTTTTTTTTTTGTGAAATTTGATTTATATGATCAATAAATTTATTTCTTAGCAACAACCTTGGCGTATGGGTTCAATCTCAACATGATTTGCTTGTTCTTCAATGGGTTCTTCTTTTGAACGTGAGCTCTCTTTTGAGTGGATTGACCAGCAGCTCTGACAACAGATTGGATTTCAGTAGAGTTGATTAATCTGGTAACATCGGAGTTAGCAATGACGTTGTTTGGTAATTCGAAACCAGACTTGGATTCGTAAACCTTGTCCAATTGAGCGAAAGCAGATTCAGTCCAGATGACGAATCTACCTAAGTGGGCACCTGGGGCCAATTGCAACAAACCTAAAGAGGTAACGGAAGCAGTTTCAACACCTGGAATGTTTCTGAAAGCTTTGACTAATCCCTTGTCTTCACCGTAGACGACTAATGGACCTCTTCTTTGGGTGAATCTTCTACCTCTCAATTTACCCTTACCGGCTCTCATTTTCTTGGACTTGATAACCTTGACAACATCCTTGTGAGCACCAACAGCCTTCAAAACAGCAACGGCTTCCTTGGTCTTGGTGATGGATTCAACATCACTGGAGACAACCAATGGTAATTCTGGGACGGTTTCAACCTTGTGACCTCTAGCCAAGACTAAAGAAGTGACAGCAGAGGCAGCAATAGCAGAAGCAGTAGCGTATCTCTTTTCACCGTGGTTAACCTTGACGTTCCATTTTCTCCATGTTTTGGTTGGAGCGAACATTCTACCACCTCTACACATGTTACCGAAAGCGGCTTGACCAGCTCTGTGGGTACCAGAACCACCAACTCTTGGAATTCTGGCAACAGCTCTACCAGTACCCCATGATTCAGCGGAGGTTTGGTGACCAGCGTTTTCAGCGACAGCGTAAGCTTGTCTCTTGTTCTTGTTGATTCTGGTGAAAACAGAGTGAACAATATCTGGTCTGATTGGGGCCTTGAAGACGGCTGGTAATGGGACAGAAGCACCAGTAGCCTTACCTTCGGCGGAAATAACAGAAACTTGTGGACGAGCAGTGGACATTTTTACAATGATATGTTTTGCAATATGTGTATGGTAAATAAAACTTGCAATGGGGGGTGATGAATGAAAAGCAGTTCAAACTGTACCTTAAGTGAAAAACTATGAGATTTTCATCTCTTCTCGATATATAATTTTTTTTTTTTTTTCAGATATTAGGAGGATGAAAAAAAATTTTTTCTTTTTTCAAAATAATGTGAAAAAAACTTTCAAGATCATAAAGACGGGTAAATGAAACTCGAAAACAAAAAATCTTTAAACTCTGTACATATGTAAATCCGTACACCGGGTATTTTGACACCAGATTCGTCTCGATGTCAATAGGATATAATAGATAATAATAGTCTAGGGCTCTAGATACGGTATGAATTGTTCTCGATTCAATCTTTGCTGGTTTGCAAAAAATAGTATTTTTTTTTCTTTTTTTGCTCCTCTTAGATATTTATTAATAATGATAATTCTATATTTGTCGTTGATAATGTCAATAGTGTCAAGTAATAATATATCGTTTTTGGCTGTATGACAGAGAAGAAATCGCTAAAAACTCGTGCATATCACTGCATGAGATATCGTGGATAGTGATTCCCAGCCAATATTGGGAATACATACACAAAAACTCTTGAAATACTTTATTCCTGTAAAAGTATCTTTTGTTAGCAAGGTAGCATAATAGATCCCAATACTATTGTAGGAAAAGTAGACACAACTGTTGTAAAACGAACAAGAAGGTTCACCATTGGAAATTTGACGCAACGAGTTTTAAAACAAGTAGAAAATGTCACTGAAGCAACCAGCAGCAAAGAAACAAAAGAAAGAAACCCAGATCAAAGACCCTAAAAAGGCTAAAGAAACGATTTTCAAGTATTTGGAGGAGAACCTCAGACCGTACTCAGTAAACGATGTGTATCTCAATCTTCACGGTTGCATTGCAAAGACTTTGGTGACAAAGGCCTTGACCTCGCTCGCCGACGAAAATAAATTGGTTCTGAAGACCTTTGGGAAGATGAGTTTCTATGTTTTCAAAATCCACGAGTCGGACTTGAAGAGCCTTGAGAATCCCGAGGTGTCCCTCGAGGTGGTTCAAGGCTTGGAGCAAGAACAGAATGAGCACACTAACAAGATAACGGTATTACAAACAGGTATGTAGAGTTTAGGAAGTAGAAAAAAAATGGTTTTCTACAGCAACAAGTACTAACACAGCTTGAAGAACTAAAAAAGGTCCGTCAGCTCAAGAGTCTGAAAGATTACATGGATCTCAAACAGGAGATTTCGTCAGAAATCGCCGATATGAGCGCAGAAGTTGGTCTACTTAGGCAACAATCCAGCGACTTGTCAAAGGATGTTACTGTTGACTTGAAAACATTGGAAGCCAAGGTCAAAAAGATACAAAAAGAGTGCAAAACAAGAAAAAAGGACTACGAAAGCATTGTGTACTTGCTACGTGAAAATATGTCAAACTACAAGGTTATTTTGGAGGAAGCTGGCATTGAGGAGGTGGTCTAGGACCACTGCTAGAGCTGGTAATGGATTGACAGAATGTGCCCTTCAAATTATCACGTGAACATATGGTGCGCACGTGCCAAACAGAAAATATCAAAAATATCAATTTTTTTCAAAATATTGCAGAAATTGAATTTTTTCGAGTGTGCAGATAACTGAAGTAACCAAAAAAAAATATATATGCTTTGCAGAATCATTAAGATTGAACTGTTAACTGCCCGTTGCGTAGTGTATTCTTTGTCAAAGACAGCTTGGTGTTGGGATTTGCTCGGTAATGTGGTTCTGAGGGTTTAATTCGCTTCATTTTTACAGCTTCTCACATGAATTCTGTTTTCTTGAAAAGATTCGAAATACTGAGAACCATATTTTGTTAACAAATGAAAAATGAAAAATGTAAGGAAGTCATGAAGTGAAGAGAGCTGAAAAAAAAAATATGCGTTCCCTAGTATTAAGAAAATTTTATATAGTGAGACTGAAATAAAGCAGAGAAAAAAAAAAATAAAAAAAAAAAAAAGAAAAGAAAATCAAAAGCATCCTCAGTTAACTAACTATACTCTTCTTTCATAGTTCCTTATTGCAAAGCTTTAACAATACCAACAAAGTAATTATCGAAAATGGTATGTTTGATCAGTATGATAGAGTGAATTAATCAATGGATATACATGTTTGTGGGACTGTTTAAAATGCTCGTAATATTGGTACAGATTTATGAATAGCATGTGTGATCGAGAATGTCTGTTAGTCCCTGGAAGCGATGAGCTACCCTAAGTCAGATTCTACAATGAGAGAATGAAATTGTGATCCAAGTCTCCTTACATTGCCCGAATTTATTTTGCATTTGATCTGGAGAGTGTACTGTGTGTACTGGAATTGTGGTAGTCATTGATCATTGGATTTTCTTGGCCGCCGCCATACTGGAAAATTTTTCTCATTATGTGTGGAAGCAGTAGCCCCAACAGAGTATATCGTTATTGTGTTCAGCTTTTCTTTACTCAGGATAGTCGTGGGATTAAATTTTTTTGGTTTTCACAAAAGAATACAGTTATACTAACTACTATATAGGCTCCAAAAGGTAAGAAGGTTGCTCCATCTCCATTTGCTACTAAGGACTCTAAAAGCAAGACCGTTAAGAACCCATTGACTTCTTCTACCCCAAGAAGCTTTGGTATTGGTCAATCCGTCCAACCAAAACGTAACTTGTCCCGTTTCGTCAAATGGCCACAATACGTTAGATTGCAAAGACAAAAGAAAATCTTATCCATCAGATTGAAGGTTCCACCTGCCATTGCTCAATTCCAACAAACTTTGGACAGAAACACTGCTGTTCAAGCTTTCAAATTATTGGCCAAATACAGACCAGAAACCAAAGCTGAAAAGAAGGAAAGATTGACTAAAGAAGCCGCTGCCATTGCCGACGGTAAGACCAGACAAGAAGCTTCTCCAAAACCATACACCATCAAGTACGGTTTGAACCACGTTGTTGGTTTAATCGAAAACAAAAAGGCTTCCTTAGTTTTGATTGCTAACGATGTTGACCCAATTGAGTTGGTTGTTTTCTTACCAGCTTTGTGTAGAAAGATGGGTGTTCCATACGCTATCATCAAGGGTAAGGCTAGATTAGGAACTTTAGTTCACCAAAAAACTGCTGCTGTTGCTGCCTTAACTGAAGTTAAATCAGAAGACAAGGCTGCGTTAGCCTCTTTGATTGACTCCGTTAACGCTAACTTCATTGACAAATACGAAGACAACAGAAGACACTGGGGTGGTGGTGTCATGGGTGCTAAAACCGTTGCTAAGTTGGCTAAGAGAGCTGCTAAAGCTGCTGCCGAAACTAAAATTTAAATTTGAATAAAATAAAGGTTTAGGTTCACGTTTTATATAATTTTAGTCTACGTACAAATGTTTTAATATACAAATTTCTATTTTAAAAAAAAATAAAGTAAGAAAAATGTGTCTAGTTTTCGGAATGGGAATCATGAAAAAAAAAAATGATAACACCAAAAATGACAGGAATAATGTCATACACAATAGTTGGAATACTTTTGATATTTTGATAAACTTTCTAATATCAAAACCAATTCACATAATCAGCGAGTCAATCTATCATTAAAATGAATTTAAGTTTGAGCGTATATTCTGTTCAAAATCCAAATGGTATTTGGAGCCATTTGAAGGATAAAGAATTTCTATATGTTGAACTATATGCATTAGATTCTTCTGAGGAGAAAGTCTCAGAGGATCTGCTTGACATCCTGAATTTATTCTTGAAAATTAAAATTAAAGAATTAGAATTAGTAAGTAAAATAAAATGAGCCGGTTTTGTCAACAAAATCAAAAATTTCATTAGATTTACTAATACCATCAAACATATTGTTTGACTCGTTTTTTTAAGGAAGTTATTGATGTCAAACATATTGTAACTGCATCAAAATGTAGAAACATTTTGAACGGGATAACTGTATCACTACAAGAAAAATCGAACAGCGTAGAAATCTTATACTTTTCGGAAAACTACAGTGATAATATGGTAAGTGAACATTAAAAAATGACAATCAAAAAAAATAAAACACAGTACATTGTTTGGTTCCTAAATACTAAGAGAATCTATAGCGACCTTTGTCATTGACATTTTCAGACAAACTTCAATTTTTGAAAGCTTACAAATTTTTTAACACTTTCAGTAGGTTTATAAATATTGAAAAAAGGGGTTATCCACATAGTGAAGCAATACAGTTACCTCATAATAGATCTAAAACGAGCACCTACTTCACAAATTCAAATAACTTGACTAATTCATTCCTGCAGGTAGATTCACAATTTCTGAATTTGAGAAATGTTTTTTCAGATAGCCAAAGAATTTGTCAATCACAACAATTTGACAATTCCAATTTTGAGTCACGCATAAGTCCTTTCGATATTAGCCACAAGTTTACTTCTAATATCCATGCTAGTAACACAGAAAAGGTTGCTTCCAGCCCATTTCATGAACTTCAGATGGCGCGCCTTCAACAACAAAATCTTCATGAAAATTCTATCAATTCAACGAGTACGGAAAATGATGCGAACAAAGAAACGTTATTATCTAAAAGTTCTGTTTCAGCTTCCTATTTGTTGAGAGACGGAAAAAATCCAATCCTTGAACTTTTTGCTGAGCCAATGCTTTCAACAGCAACCACCAAGAATATTAGTGAAGAATTAGAATTATGCAAAGAAATTACGAGACTCCTAGAGGATTCTGAATTTAGAACTTTAGTATGTATCTCCACCTCTGAATCACTTTTTCATTAAAGATACAAGTGTATCAAAGTTCTAACAATTTTTCTTTAGTATGAAAAGCTGGTGAATCTTATATCTTCTTTGGATTCTGTAAAAAAATAATCAAATCAAAAACCACACGAAAATATTTGGAATTAAGAAAATAGAACAAAGCTTCATAGTAGAAGCCCTAGCAAAATTAGCATTGTTTTTTGAAAAAGAGGAAGCACGACTTGTTTGCGTCTCTTCTAAAGAAGCTACCGACGAGTTGGAATCAGAACTTGAAATGCTGTTTTGTAATGAACCTTCAATGATAGTCGTTTCGGTTAAACCCTTATCAAATGCACTTTGAATGGATTTGATCACTTCGTTGGAAGTAGTTATCTGATCTGGAAGATAAAATTCTGATATTGAAGCTGAGAATAAAAATTCGCAGAACCATGGAAACTTTGTGGCGAAATCTTTGAATTCTGTGAAAGGAAAATTTGTTGATAATTGAGTCATAAATTCGCTCTGACCAAGTGTTTCAATATTTGCATAATAATTTATAAATTCTCGAGGAAAGCTTATGGAGTTTTGGTCCATGAAAGTTTTATATTTTGATTGGTTTTCCTCAAAATCGAAAATAAACTGGATGATAACATTCATATCTGCTTCTGCAGCAATTTCGTTAGCATCAGTTAAAATTTCGGAGCATGAAATCCGAATCCATAGGAGCTCGATTACAAAAAATATTAAAGTTACTTGCATATTTGCTGATTTATGTTGATGCTGATACAAGATCATTTAAAATGTAGAACTACGCGAAAACCAATGCCATCTTAGAACTAATTTGACAGAAGATTTTTACCATATTTTATAGACAGAATTTCTTCCTTTGATTTCTGGTTTCACTTAGAGGATCAAATTAAATAGATTTCTCAGGCCTTTATTAGTGTTCTATAAATATGAAAGGGAGTTCAAGTAACATAGAGAAAAATAAACTTGATCTGTCTTTGTTCCTCTTTAGGCTGTCAAAGGAATTTTGTATACATTTGCAGCGCCTGGTATTTATAGCCTTTTTTTTTAACGAGAATAGCATTATATTTTTTGTACGCGTTTGGAGCTGTTTGTCTGCTAAAAGCAAAAGTCAAATCAGTAGGAGTCTGATCACTATTGATTTCTACAAACAATCACAAACAGGTAAAACCAGGAAATTGGCATGAAAGTAGATTATTTTGGGTTTTAAAAAGATAGATAATTTTTAATGATGATTTCGATTGCCGATTCTCTATATTCGTGTCCCCAGCGTAATGAATTGATGCCTTGTAAAAATAAGTAACTTTTCACTTAACATGCATTTTGAATCAATTCCTAAACTTTCACTATTTCGCTTAGCTAGCCTTGCAGTTAACAATAGTATATAATGAAATAGCAATAATATGTGTGATTGACTTTTATTATTCAGATTCAACTCAAATGTGAAGACTCGCCATAAAATCGTCAGCCCCATACGAAAATAAGACAATACAAAAATATATTCAGGCAGTTATTAAAGTTTAAAATAAAAACTTGGGTCTCGCCATATGGAAACTTTGCATTGCTTCGCTCAAATTGACTCTTCATTAAAATTGAGTCAAATAAAAGTTTCAAAACAGGCAATATCACTTTTGAAAAGTAGTTCGACCGATAATTATTTCTATAACATCCACATAAGCTAAAAAAAAAAAATTATTATGTCCAAGAACATATCATTTTGAGGTGCTGATTCATTGCCAATGCCCTGAGTTAAGAATGTTAAAATACTATCATGTTTTTTTTTACGATTACCCAAACTTTAATTAACAGATCTATACACTATTTTAAGCATCGCTTTTTGATATTTTATATCGCAGTTGGGCTATTGTGAAAAGTACTTAAGACATAAGCTCGCAAGCAAACATTGTTTTAATTGCTTCTGCTATCATTCGATTCTATATCATAAGATTATGGGTTATGTATTATATTGAGCATGATATTCTGATAGTTATTCGTCTCAGTACATGCAGTTGTTTTACAGTGTTTCTGGCAACTAAATAATAATATTGAAAAGTAATCACTGAAGGATCAAAAGTGATTTAGTTACTTTCAATAGATAAAGAGAAAATAAATAATGCATTAAATATATAAAACTCTTTAGTATAATTATAGTTGAGTAAAATCCTTAGTTTAAAATAAACTAAGTAAAATAATAAAATGAGATAATAAAATATTGAAATTAATAGGATTTTGTGTCCTTTATATAGTTCTTCAAATGGACTTTTAAATGTGGTTGTTATAATCGGATATAAATGACCGTGTCAGTTTTCATATTCTATGATTCATTCAATTGTGAATTATTCATTATCAAAGATAAATGACTAAGTAGTGTTGGATGACTAAGTTGTGGTTAGATGATCTGAACAGTAGCACGTGAATATCATGTGCTATAAATTTTCAGAGCGACAGTACATCAATCGTAGTATTACCACGTGATATTTTTTTTTTAGAGCGAACAAACCCTATTTAGCTTTTCATGCGTTGCATATGCAGTAATTCTTATCATTGCAAGAAATTTAGCCTCACAAACCTATTGTGAAAAACAATAAGGATGATGTGGTGGCTCAATGGTAGAGCTTTCGACTCCAGTATACCCGTGCCATCGAAGGGTTGCAGGTTCAATTCCTGTCCATGTCAATTCCTTTTTTTTTTGCTTTTTTGGAGAATCAACTCTATAATACTTCTCGCCTGGAATACAAAGTAGTTAGCGTAAATCTCTTAATTCAGTAGAGTACTTGAGGCTTTCTTTGGCCAATTTGGGGTAAATGACAGAGCTTCAATCTCCTAGATAAAATGAATTTCAAACTTAGTGACGTAAATTTATTAGTAATTCTATAGTTTTGCGATCTATAAATATATATGTGTATATAAACTACCAGCTTTTAGTAAAATAAGTAACTCAACGCAAAAAATAATTACGTTTACCTGATTGTTTGCGTTCATCAGAGTTATCAAATGTTTCAAGTTCATACAGGATTTCAATATCTAATTCTCTTGGGTTTTGACTGTTTGGTCTGCATGCCAAAGAACCAACAATTTTTTCTCCTTGTTTGACACTTACGACATTATCCAAATAAAAAATAGTTTGCTTCCAGTGAGTTGGTCTATGATATGGACCGGTACTAAACTCAACTTGACTCTCTTTTTTGTCTGAAGGGAAAACAATATCAAACCATGCAACTAATGCATGTATTTGATCATCTCTACTAGCAGTCAAAGTGAATTTTTTGAAAAACGCCAAATCTTCAATCTTGACTGTATTTAAATCTATTTCGTATAATTTAGCTGTGGAAGTATTCATAGTATGACTTTCAATTATATCAACCAATGGTTCAGCCATGGCAACTTCGATAAATGGAGAATAATCAAAGCCGTAAACATCATTCCAGAAATTAATCTTTTCATCTTTATATTCCGAGTCTTCAATAGCACTGATATAAATATTACTCTTATCTGGGAAAATCAATCCACCTTCTTTCAAATATCTATCTCTTGCAATGAGAACAGTATCAAGCATAGATTCATAAAGCAAAAAGTAACCCATCCATTCAGAAATGATGATATCAACTTTGTCATAAGGTAAAGTAATATCTTCTAACTTACCTCTGATGAGGGTAATTTTGTCATCAAGGCCATTCAATTTTATGACTTTGTCAGCCATTTCAATTATATTAGACATATCAACTGCAATAACATGCTTGGCACCTGCTCTTGCTGCAAACATAGAAAGGATACCTGTTCCACACCCAACATCCAAAACAATCTTATCTTTGAAGAGATGTCTATTCTGAAAAATTGCTTGTCTGTAGCTAATGGTTCTCACTTTATCTTTAAGCATCTCTTCATGAATACCAAAGTGATCGTAAGATCCAAAATAATGTTGCTCTGAAAACGGGAGAGCTGTCCCATCAGTAGCAGATTTCAAATTTTCGGAAGCCATTTTTGAGAACCCTTCTTCTTCAGATATATTTCCTTAAATCAAAAGAGTAGTGGAGGGATAAATTGTGAAAAGTAATTACTAAGTGAAGGAGTAGATTGTATTTAAATATTCATCTCTTCTTAATATAAAAATTTTTTTTTTTTGTACTCTGCTGTGCTTTTCATATGGAGATGCAAGATCTTTGAAAAAAAAAAGAAATTAAATATTTTCACTGAAAAATAAAGAATTTTAGCACAACAACAATAACTTACAAAGAATAATTCCAAAATAAATAATATCTACAAATTAACTGAGCGTAAAAAGAAATAAAGCATTGGCATATATAAATATTGAATGTATTGGAAATTTAATCTCAAATATTTTCTGGCATTTTCATGATCATTACTGCTAATGAAGTCCACCCTAAGAAATGACGAACACCTGTAGGCTTTCCATCATTTTCATCATAGTTCTCGTACCCGTAACCAGTTTCTTTCCATTGATTGTAGACATTTTCAACCAAATTGGTTCTTAGGTCTCTGTAGAGATTCTTTGCTACCTTCTGAGCTTCAGAAGACATTGTGACACCATCTTTTTCTTCAGAATAATAGATCAAACTATCCAAAATTAAATAGTTAATGTTGACCCAAATTTTTCCTCTCCAATAGTCTTCACCAGTTCTAAAAAATTCATCCTGTTTAGACAATGATCTTATACCATAATCTGAAAACAATTCCTCGGGATCATAAATCAAATTCAATATATGAATGAGGTGATCCGAATCATGAGGAATTAACTTCAATAAGAATGGGAACAAAGAAACATAGCCTTTATGGCATACAAATATATCATCATCATTTGCATCAAGTGAGACATCACAGTACGATTTATTTTCCTCTGACCAATGTAAATCATCGATATTGTGAATTATATCATTTTCAATCTTGCTGTACTTTTCTTGATCTTTTGCATATCCCAATAACTCAGCAAGCTCTTTCATAGATCTGGCAAAACTTCCAACCCATGATATAACATCAACGTGAAGCTCTCCCACATCAGGATAAGTGGCTCTTGGGTAATCATCCAACCCACTAGGCAAACATAATTTTTCGGTTCTGCCTACCCATCTATATGCTTCTCTGTTTGAATATGGAGTTCTATCAAACTCATGCAATTCTCCTTTTTGTGAACTCTTGAACCACTCAAAGTGCTTTTGAAGTTTAGGATATATACTTCTTCCATAATCAAGCAACAATTCTGGATTTTCGAGGAATAGTTTATCTATGTTTGAATCTGTAATATCAGACTTATCACCGAAAGAACCAAAATCCTCAATTATCTGAGGTGAATCAATATTTAGATTTGCATTTTTTGAATTCTGATTTTCTTTGTGGACTTTTTTGATAATGTCCAAGAATACCAACATTAATGTGGGTGGGTTAGCAATGTTTGGATTTTGAACCACAAAATCCTCAGGGACCTTACTTCTTGCTTCCTCACCAAGAATTTGTTCTCTTGCTATCCAACCTTCTTCGTCAATTAAATCGAACCAACTTTTCAAAATATTCAATGCAATATCAAAATCATATTCTAAAATTGGTATTAAATGGAAACCCTCGTCCCAATAAAATCCTCTTGGAAAAAATGGTCTGCTAGGAACAGATGTAAAAAGTTCAAATGGTCCTTCCGGTCTACCTACCAATTTTATAAATTTGCCATCTGTAGCATCCTCTTCATCAAGTTCAGTCACCCTGTCTACCAAATGATCTCCATGGAAGTACCCAATTCCACCTAATAGATTAGAGATAAAATCTTTACCAAAAAAAATATATTTACTTTCATTGAATGGGTTTTGGAAATTGAATACTTCGTCAAATTTTGTATCAAAATGTTCTAATGCTTTATTAATTTTTTCGTTAATGTTATCGAACGTAATTTCTTCATATCCTAAAGCTCTTGCCATTGGCTTATTTGTATTTTCGGTTGTAAAAATAATATCAAATTCGAAGGATCCTGTGAAAAGCTTTTGAACATAATGTAGATTACCTCTGTAATTATTGATATTTGGTAAAGTCAAAGACATTGACGGATGAACCTCGTCGAGTTTCATATCACGTTGCAGGAATTTCTCAGACAAGTATTCCAAAGATTGCTGGAGTAAATTTATGAATATTTCTTTTGCTTTCCAAATATTATTCTCTGGGGCATGCAATTCACAATGTTTTGTGTAGTTTGGATCATATCTGTTATCAACCAATATATTCTTTGCAACTTTGGGGTGGACATTTGTGTCTGGTCCATCGTTGATCCGTATCTTGAAATTCTTAAAATCCTTAGAATAACCAGAAAGTTCTATGATCTCATCATGGGCATAACCTTCACTTTTTTTATTTACACTTGTTATAACCAATGATTGTTTGGTATTTGGATCAATCAATTCAAGTCCGGCATAAAAGACAATTGCGGTTCTAGCATTATCATAACCATCCCTTGGAGTTCCCTTCACTTTGAGACCCCAAGATTGATCGTTAACGTCTTTGAGATTATAACTTTTCACAAAATCGAATGTTAAATCAACATGATTTTCTTTATCTTTAATAATTTCACGTCCACCGAATCTTGGGTCGAATTTTTCCCAGCCAAATTTTTCGAAATCATCTCCTTGTTCACAAGAGTGTTTCGATTGAAGAACTGCAGTGTAATCATTTGTGCTGAACCAAAACAATCCTGTTGACAAAGAATCAGGAATTTTAGGCCTAATACCGATATATAGATTAGATCTGTATGGACCCCACATGAGAGAGGAATTAGACGCAATTTCAAACTCAGTGTTCTGTTCTGCCCAAGCAAAACAGAAGAATAAGAAATAAGTCACTATCAGGAATAACATTTTAGTTTAATTTTATAAACCAACTTGTTAAATTCTGTGAATCGTATCTAATAAATTAGGAATTTATCAAAATATCCGGTTAGAGGATAAATCAAAAATCATACTTCGTTTGATTTTCATTTTTAGATTTTTCATTTTTTTATTTTTTTTTATTTTTTTCAAGCCTTTATTTATTATGTGTTCACATACACAGGTGACGCACAAACCTTTCAATAATAATATGTCATTTTCAATCAGTACAATAGTTCAACAGACATATAAGTCATACACATAATGTTCGGATAAATTCTAGCCTGATGAACCATTCCGAAAATTGAATAAAATAATATTGAGTATATAGTTAGTGATTATGTCGAGAGACAATACAAGAACTAAGTTTAGTAAGAGAGAGCTTCAAAAACATCAAGACCTGATTCAAGGGGATGATTTTGAACTGAAACAGTTTGATGATAATAACAATCAAAGAAGTAAGCGCTCATATAGAAATCATGAGAAATCAAAAATAAAGGCAACAGATCATTGCGCAAAGGCCAAAGAGGAGGAAAAAATTAAAACAATGCAGCGACTTTCACGATTCTCTGTCAAAAGTAAAAAAGATCATACGCTTCTTAGTAGAGGTGGAGGTGAAGAGCTTAAATTGAATAGATATAACGAACGAGAGACATTCTTCATCAAAATAAAGCGCGACTTTCTGGAATACTGTTCAGATTCTGAGACTGATTTAAAAACAGATATCTCTACACGTGGCGTTGACAAAGACTTTAAAAACGAACAAGACCAGAGCCGAAACAAAATCGATGCTATATTATTAGACTTAAGAAAATTGAGAGAAGTCTTGTTGAGTTCAAAACCAACAGAATTCACCTTAAGAGTCTATCTATATTCTACAAAAGTTGGTGCCATGCTGTTGCACCACCAAACTTACATGCATTGCATCGATTATATGATTTCTAATATAGTAGAAAACAAGGCTTGTCTGGTAAAGTTGACAGATGTAGAATTAGAAGAAATAATTTCGATATATATATTACATTTAGCGCATTTCAACTTGAAGACGCAAGAGCAGAGCTGCATGGTCAATGCATCCAACTTGTCAAAATGTTTTAAATTGCACAATAAGTATATTCCCAAAAATCGTGTAATTAAAGACATTCTAAGAGCTATTGTCGAAAATAATTATTTACTATGGTTTCAGTCTTATAAAATTCTTAGAGCAAACATTATATATAAGCTAATTCTAGAGAAGTATGGCTTGAATTCAATTATTTCCTCAATGATCAGCGTATTGGATTCCGCATACTATAGGTTAAGCAAACGTTACTTGGAAGATACGTTATTAAGCCAATGTATCAATTTCGAGTATTTACATAAAAATTTCGAGCAATGTAAAGCATGGACATCAAATCAAGACCAAATTATTCTAAGAGATAGAAGCTCAAAGAAATGATTAAAAATTTTACTAGTGACCAAGAGTCAAAGAAAGAAAAAGGGGAATATCCACATTTGGCAAATGCTTTCTGATATACTCGAAATCATTTCAATGATATTGGAAGATCCACATCAAACAGGCAATCTTATTTCTATGATTATTACAATATATGTGTATGATATATAACCTTTTTTCTAAATGTTTGCAGAATATTACGCAATTGTTCTTGATTTTCTTTTTTTTTTTTTTTTTGAATAACTGTAAACTGTATTCACTCTAGCAAAGTGTGTTCTCAATAAGCGGTTTAATGTGATTGTTAGCCGTCTGAGCTTTCTGTATTGTGAGTAATCTACAAAAGTTTTTTTGCTGAAATTCTCACATATCATTTGTTTTCTGTTCAATTATTAAGCTATTCGCTAAAACAAAATAAGATAGCTTCAGAAGTGGGCTTCTTTCTCTAATGTACGTATAATGCGGACACTATCTGGATTCAAATAGGCTAATATCCCCTTTAACCAAATACGAAAGTACCTCTGCGGCTATAAGAGATTAATAGGATCGATTTTATAAATTCTCCATTAATAAACTTTCCTCGTCAAAGAATTTGCTACCAGCCACATTTTTTTTTCTCTAAAAAGGATTGAAATCGTTCATCAATTGTTCTTTAGTATTATTGATTGACAAATATGTGTTCACAGGGATCAAAAGTGTATATTCAATTCTTGAATTCTAAGGTGTAGATTTAAAGATGCATATGCATTTTTCATGCATGCATGGCATAGACGAGACTTTTCAACATGAAAAACTTGCCCGACTAAAAATGAAGCAGATATTAGCATTAAAGAAACCGTTACTATGAATCTTAAAAAGACACAGGTTACTCTTTGAAGAAGCAAACTAGTGAGATAAATAATAATGGAAAAAAAATCGAATGCTACAGTCAATAGATTACGCATAAGAAACTTAGCTTCTTGAGCATTTTCCTTAGTATTTCTCAGATGTTATCGTTAGGGCAATTCATCCCTTCTGGGAAACCTCTACTGAATACTTAATAATTACCTGTTTTGTAAAGAAGACAGCTAAAAAATACTACATAATCCTATAACCCAGCCATTCAAATTACAGAAACAAAAGCTTTCAACTTTTAAAGAGTGAAGTTCTCAAACCTTTTTGAAATTGGGAAATACTATAAATATTAATTCAATTCATCCTTTCTAATATTGTAATTGTTAATATTTTATGATAGCAGTACTAGTAAAATCATCCAAAAATTTCCCAAATCATCTTTATCACAATTCAGAAAAGCATAGCAGCAATAGTTTTTGATCTAGTTTTTTTTTAACTATCATTTGATTGCAATTATACCCTCTCTTTATTTTATAGTGATACCCTACTAGTTTTATTTTCTTTTTCTTTTGATACCCATTTCTATTTAACCTTGATACCCGATACTAAAAAATGAGACTCAGATCATCATCTATTGCTTCTTTGTTGCTTGTAAGTGCCGTTTCTGCTGCTCCAGTGGCTGATCCAGTTACACAAGTGATAGAAAAAACCATAACGGAGACTGATCAGGGATCAACAACGACATATACTAGCTACTACACAACAATAATAGTAACAGAAACAGTTCATGAACATGGATCAACACATTATATAACAAAGTACGGCTCTTCAACAGCTGATGCTACTACTAGTGCTTCTCCAAGCTCACAACAGACCACATCTGCCGCCCCACTGACTTCTTCAGGAAATACAGTTACTTTACAAAAAACATCAGATAGTTCTACGGAATCTAAACAGAGTTCAAGTTCTTCTGATTCAAGTACCACAGATTCCCCTGGATCTAGTACGATAACCACCGGATCAGTAACAGGCTCACCTTTTTCCACATCCGTTGATGATGGTACTTGCTACTATTATTATGACGATGGTGAAGAAGAAACCACAACTATCCTTAGTACCATATATGTGACGGTCACCCAAGATTAACTTTAACGATTCAAAATTTACTGCTTTAAAAATTCTATATTTAAGTAACCGCATTCACTAATGTATTAGATTATTTATTCTTTTTGTGTCAACAAAACAATATGAATTTGCTGTAAGCCAAAATAAAAATTTGTAAGCTAATTGATGATTTATGCATTATTGTTTATATATCCTCTTTATGATGTGAAAATTAAGTTAGTCTATTTGTTCCAGTATTTTGAGAACAGCTTACCTGTGATCAATGAAATATCCAAATATTCTTCCGAGTTGGTATAATTGTCGTTAATTTGGAAGGTATTATTATCATCAAAAATCTCCAAAGAAACGATACTTCCAGTGCGATCAAGCTGAAGCAACAAACCGGATTTCTGTAATGAGCACATAGATCTTTTTATTAAATTGTCATTATCTTCCATGTTTTGATTAATTGAATGCACAACAGAAGAATATTTAAGCTTTTCAGCTTCATTGAATAATAACAAAATTCTGCCAACAATTAAAACAGTGTGTATTGATAAGATCTTACCATCACTTAAATGGAAATCAAGATATAGATAACTCAAGGAGCCTTCCCATTTTAAAGTTTTATGGTGATCATTGATATTGCCGTAAACCCCTTTAGAGTAATCATTACTGAACTTTCTGAACTTTCTGACCAAATTAACACCAAGCTTCATGTCAAGGCTTTCGTTTGTCCCTGTGGTCTTTTCAATACTGAAATTTGGCCATTGGTTTGATTGTAGAATTATTGGTTCAAATATTGATGCATCCGTCGTTTTGTTTATAAGTTCGCACATTTTATAACTATTTTTCAAATCGTTTATCATCTTAAAAATAACAAAAATACCATTTGTCAAATCATCTTTATTAAATTCCTTGGTGAAAACATATTTTTGATCTTTGTGAAAAAGTTCGTTCATACTAACTGGCATTGATGGTGATTTAGAAAAATCCAACCACAAATTTTCAGGATATAAATGATTCCTTAAATCAACCAATGGTTGCATCAAATTCAGTAGCATCACTAATTCAAAAAATATTCTGCACCAGAAAATATCAGAATAGAATAAAACTGTTCTATTCAATAATCGCTTTGTAAGATAAAGTTTGTATTGGGTGCTGAAGAAACCAAACAATTTCGGGTTTAGTATTTTGGAGAAATAAAAACAGATTGTGGACAATCTTGAAGAAAATCTTTCCAAATCGAAAGATGAGCAATTTTCAAAAAGCATTTCTCTTGAGATCAGGAATTTTCCCTCCGAAAGATAACTCAATAGATCGTTTAGAGTTGAATCTATGTATTTGACAAAATCTGTTATCATTTCACATTTGTTTGAGGTGATAAAACAGCTAAATTCTTTTTCTAACTGCTCATAAAAATCAATATTTTTGCCGAAACATTTCACTATGATGTTTTGTAAATTCAAAAAACAAGAATATATAGATGAGATCAAAATCTCATGTTTTTTCATATTCTTCAATGAAATTTCGTTTGATTCGTCTTTGTCATTAATATCCTTTCCTTTAAATTTTTTCAGTGTTTTTATCTTTCTATTTGAATCTTGTAAAATTTGAAAAAAACAACGATTAACCGCAATGCAGAATTCTTTTAGGAAAATATTCTTCGTAACATTGTGATCCATTTTCAGACAATTATCTGTTTCGCCATCCGCAGGACTGAGATAACTATCCTTTAATTCAACCTCTTCGGCTTTATCATACAACCTGAAAAGTTTGTAAAGGATCTTTAAAGGCCTGAGATTTGACTCTATTATCGAGTTTTGGATTAAAATATTTATTCTTGATGAATGAGATAAAAGTAGTCTAAAAACAATTATCTTCATAACTATTGTGTTAATCACATTTTCAACTTTGGTTTCGAAAATACTACTATCAATGATAGGAAGTTTCATTGTTATTGCATACAGATTATAGATCTCAAAATCTCTTTTGATCATTCCAGACAAATGATTTACTGATTCATGACTTTCAGGCTCAGAGTTTCCAAAAATTGAGTGTGACAAATCTGTCTCGAATGCTATAATTTTAGATATTTTCTCAGAATTTTGAAAACTGAGATGCATCAAATATTCATTTAAATGTTGCAAGTATTCCGAATTGAAATTAAAAGGAATATCGAGTGCTGAAGCTGTCTTTTTGATTGACTTGGAATTTTGTGCCATCAAGGACAAAAACCTGATAAATGACAAAATGCCAAATAAAGAATCATTTTTTGTTAATGAGGTTCTTGAATTTTCTAGAATGACAAAGATTTTCTGTAAAATGCTGGAATTACTATCTGAAAACAATTTCTCGTACAATAGAAGGTGAAAAGCCTCAAAAATTGTGAGTTTTGAATACGAGCTTTCCAAATAACATTTCTCGTAGTATAGAAAAATTTGCCTCGTTATGCTAAGTTTTTTCAATACATAAACAAAAACTTGAGTCAAGTTTTCTAGTATAATTTGATGATTTTTCGGATCCAGGTCACAGTTCCGTATTTCAGAGATGGTCCCATTCATAAATTTATCTTCATTGTAAAAATTGTCTAGTAGATTCAAAAAATGATTGTAAACATCGCCCATTGAATTATTCAAACTTAACAACTTCACGTCTTCATAGAGACTCAGGATTTCCAATATATTGATGGGAGCATCATTTCGAAGAACATCCCGTAGACTATCCACTATTTTTTCTGTCAATAATGGATTTTTATTTTGAAATTCACCCAGAGTATGTGCCTCAGTTGGAAGAGCGTAAATAATGTTGGACTCAATTAGCAATTTCAGTGTATCCAGTACATTGGAAAAGCTTGTAAGCTCAAGCCAACTCATGATGATTTTTGACGAAGCTTAGACAATACTGCTTTGAAAAAAAACGATCTAACAACTTTCCGCAGTTATCAGAGTATCAGCACTATTTCCCAAGTGTTATAAATGACGTAGAGACTTCAAATTGTAACCATAACCTCTAGTTTTAACTGTAAGTACTCTATCCTAATCACCAAAGCCTCAGTTTATATTCTACCACTTACTCTTGTTTTTTTTATCTGCACTCGTGATATCCCTTTTATTTTTTTACAGCCCAGTTTTCTTAGGTTTGCAGAATTTAGATCTAATACCAAAGATCAGTAGCGTGCGCCTGCATATAAAAACCCAATTTAGCAATATAAAACTCTGGAAATTCAACATAAAACATATTTGTTACTCGATACGAAACATGGCTATTATCCATGCAAAACACACTAAAACAACTAATAAGCTGGCTGGTGGGAAACCAATATAAAACCAGTAGGATCACCATCCATATCTTTCAACATGAAAATGTCTTGTTCTATGAATTGGTCTAATTTGAACAAAATATCAATCAATAATCAAACATAGCTATTGCTTTAAATAAATTTCAACCCGCAGTTTAACCTAGTCATTCCTTTTTCACTTTCATTTCGCGGCAGAACTGTTTATTTGAAACAAATACCAATTTTTCTTCTCCCCAAATTACTATTATTAATTTTAGAACATCACAAATCATACATATCAGAACATATCTGTGTTGCTCAACATCAAAAACAAATCAATTAGAAAATGCAATTGCTGAACTGGTTCTTATTAATATTCATGGCTAATTCCGTTAGCGGTCTCTCTCATTACCACAAGAGATTCTCAAATGATACAAGCTTAGCAGATGTGACCACCACTACCACAGTTGTTCTTACAATGACTGCTCCTTCTACCAAAAAGACCTCTTCCATTCTGATTTCAACCGAATCCTCTGCAGACGAAAACGATGCTGTTGTCAACAAAGAAGTAGAGAGCGACTCTACCAGCTCTGCAGATTCAAATCTGTATTGTGCTTCCGTTTCTACAGTAACAGTGTATACTTGCACTAGTGGCTCTTCCAACATTGCCTCTTACACATCAGAAGCAGAACAAACCACATATATCACTGATGAAGTTACCGCAACTATTCCAGTTACTGCATATATTACAGTTACCAATAGTGAAGGTAGCAGCATTGGTGTTTATTCAACATCGACTGATGTCACTCAAGTAACAACCGTTACCAGAGCATTGACAATCACCCAAACAAATACTATCTATTCAACAATCTTAACATCTAATAGTAATGGATTTAGCACTTACAATATTGCTGATGTGAACTCGACGTTAGAACAAAGCACTATCAATACCTCAGCTGACACCACTTCATCTACATTATCAACCTTATCCACAGGTTCTGCTGGTTCCACCTATACAGGCGGAGTTTCATCATACAGTAACTCCACGCTACCACTTGCTAAAAGAGTTATAGCTGAAAGATTTCAATACTAAGTAAGAACATTATTTCTTACAAGTTTTCATCGAAATTGTGCATTCAGCTTACGTTAACTAAAGTTTTTATTTTCCAATATTCTTCTATTTCCATTGTATATTATTATTATTATTATATTCATTATTGAGAGCTTAGCCTCCAAATAATACATGCTTTACTTTATTTCCATCTGCTCAAAAGATTGTTTATATAAAATGTTTAAATACATTAAAAATATTTCATAAAATAACCATAGCTAGCTCAAAAAGTTTTCCGAGTTTATCAATTCGATCGTTATTAAAATTTCTTGTAATGAGAGTAATCCATTGTAGATCTACAATAAGAGATCGTATATGTATTTTATTTTATCCAATATTACAGAAAAAATAAAAAAGAAACAAATTTATGCTGTCGTTAATGTATTTAAGTTATTGAAACAAAGTTTAAATGATCAAGAAATCACCTTTATATTTGAACTGGGGTTCATTTGTAGAAGAGATAGAAGTTACTTTTTTCTTTTCAGGGAATCCATCTAATGATAATCCATAAGTACCAATAGAATGTGCGATTAGTTTTGAATTGACTAACCAAGCTTCATAATCTACATTATTGATATCATCGCAATGTTGATGATAACATTCATCATACCATTTACCCGCTTCGCCCCCGAAAAGTTTCTGTTCTTCTTCTGTTTTAATACCTTCTGCACCAGTAGCGATACCACCACCAGCAATATTATTCTCTATGAATGCTGCATAATCACTTCTACCATCGAAATCAATGAGTGAGTAGTTTAAGCCTTGTTCAGTGTACCAATCAATATAAAGCTGTTTAATCTCTTCCGAGCCTGCAGGATTATCGACATTATTACCGTTATAAATCTGGTACGCATAATTTTTAGAAGCCATCATATCGTAATCTAAGAATAAGCGATGCTTTTGAATTTCTTCAGAACTTAATTGAGTGACATAATGAGTAGAACCAATTAATCCTTCTTCTTCGGCAGACCAGAAACCAAGCTTGATTTTGTTTACAGGTTCAAAATTGGCCAAATGTTTAGCCAACACTAAAAGAGAAATAGTACCTGAACCATCATCATTGATTCCTGGAGATTCAACAGAATCGGTATGTCCACCCGCCATAATAATATTATTCTCATCACCCATAATGGTTTCAGCTATAATATTAACGGTACTGACATTTTTAATATATGAATCAATTAATAAAGAGACATCAACAGATAATTTTTTGTTCAAGTACTCTTTCAAATAATATTCAGCAGAAGACTTCGTGATGGAGGCAGTTGGGACTTCCTCACCAGTAGGTTCGCCCAAAGTTCCCTTTAAGGTATCATTAGAGTATTCATTGTTATAAATGATAGCAGCTTTAAAATTAGCATGACCAGCAGTTATAGACTTATGACCAAAACTACATTTACCGCGCTCAATAAGGGCAATAAAATTTTGATTACTTTCTTGAACGGTTGGATAATCAGCAAGATCACACCCAAAATTGTCAATCTTGACCAAAGTACCATTGAGGAATCCGTCAGTAGGAGGAGACAAACTAAGCGCGTCATAAGCGCCAGGAGATGAACCATTGAAAAATAATTGGATATCTATGACATCAGACAAAACAGTGGAAAATCTTTGAACAGAAATGTCATAATAATAAGCATACTTTCCAAGTGTTTTTAAGATATGGGAGACAGTACCCCAATGACCAGCAGAGCCAATTATTCTAGTTGGGAACCCGTATTCGCCAGTGGACAACTGGGAAATGTTGTACAAGTTTTCTGCTTCCTCTTGTAGTTGTTCCACGGTGATCAAATCTTGCAATTGCTGAGAATTGATCAACTTATAGGATTTACCGCCTGTTGGGGGCAGAGATTCCAAAAGCGGAGACTGTGGATTGTTTAGAGACCCAAAAAACGAGGACTCGAAGATCGCGTCCAACACTGGGAACGCTGATACACTAGAGAGTAAGAGAGAGAACTTGAGAAACAGCAACACGAATGCTTTGGTTGACATGGTCTTTCTGGTGTCTTTCTGTAGTGTTTTGTAATAGACTCAAATAGAGGTGGTGTTCAGGAAAGATATAGGAAAGGAAAGAGGAAAACAACGGAGGGGACAACCAAATGAACAAAATAGGAAACGTGTGTGGATTTTCAGAGAATAAAGATGTCAATTTTATTATATTTTTAGTCACCCAAATTATTATACTAAGCAGCAAGAAGCAAATTAACAATAATTGAGAAATAATGAGAAAGAAAAATAAGAAGAGAATTACAAACCGAGAATTATGATAATTAAGAAATTATTAATTTTTCTAATAATGTATTAGGAAATCCAGCGATATTTATAGCATAGAAAATGGTCCCTTAAAATTTACTCATATTATTATTCTGTTTATCTAATCCGTTATACCTGTGTTGATGAATCATTTCGCGCGCGATAACGAGTTTTTCAGCCATCTCTATTTTTTTTTATTCATGACGCACGAGACAAAATTTCATCTTTGATTGCAGATAACAGCTATATATTCATTAATATATGGATATTTGGTGCCAAAAAGAACAGGACTCTGGCTGTCTCAAGAATACTTATTGTTTTTGTGTTTTTGTGTTTTTGTGTTTTTGCGTTTTTGCGTTTCTGTGTTTTCAATTGGTATTCACCAACGTCTACTGTTCACTTGTCAGCGAGTAAAAGCATTTGGCAGGCTTTTCAAAAATGCGTGATTTTCCCCTCGAAGAACTCGCAACTGCGAATTCATCTGTTCAACCTGTTACAATCATAACCGAAAGAGCTGCCATAGGAGGAACGTTTTCCTAAATTGTGTACCTTTCGCAATTGGATCAAGATGTACATAGTTTGATAAATGGCACGTGCAACTGCGCCAAAAAGGCTGCCTCAGTCTACTTTGCTGCATCAAGTGTTCGCAGGAAGGGCTTCTAACCTTTTTCAAGCGATAAGTCCTCTAGGATTGGATGGTGATGTAAATCTAGATGCCAAAGATATCAAGAAGTACCTCTTCGAGCACAATATACAGACGAAAATTGAGCTTATTACAAACATTGAACCCCAGTTGATGGTTTCCAAAAAAAAGGAGAAGCCAAGTATAAAGTCAGTTTCCTACCAAAAATGTCAGAAGCAGATAGACTAGCCACAACGTTCAAGAGAAAGGGTCACTTTGACAAGTACAGAAAACAGTTTTATGACTCGTTTTACGAAAAAGTGACGGAAAATTCGGAACAAGAAGATAGCGAAAATCCAAACAGCAGCAAACTTGACGTTTTGATAAAAGAGAAAATGAAAAAAATGCTTTTGGAGCAGCGAAACAATAATAATCCTAATGACCTCAATAGCTCGTCGAAAAACTTGCAGTATATCACACAACAGAATAAAGGTAAGGTTTCTGGACTCCTAATAGGCTCGTTGTACAAAGACGCAGAATTAGATAAGTTAATAGATTCTTACGTTCAAGAGTTGTTTACCCAGAAATATCCAAACGTGGAGCTGGAGATTAACCAGGTGATACAGCAGATCAAAAATGATGAAGAACAGAAAGAAAAGTAACAACCGTAAAATATAAATTACTCTTAAAGGATGTTCAACTTTACATTATTGTGGTTTTTTATTTTCTAAAAAGTTCTAAAAACATTGTAACACGCTTCTTTTTTTTTTCCCCTATTTGTATATGCATATATATATATATATATATTAATTATCTGATAATAATCTCGATAAATAGTAAGCTTACTGAGTTTCTTGCAAGCTGTAAGTCATCAAGCTTTTATAGCCTTCGACTGCCTCAACTAAGTCGTAAATACTGCAAGACTCGTGGTCACTGTGCGCAGACAATATTGATCCAGGCCCATACAAATATCTCTTGTTCACAGGCAATCTGAATTGCGGAATATCTGTACTGAATGCAGAAACAATTGTGTCAAACCCAGGAACCTCAAAATCTAAAAATTGTGGGTTTTTCACTAATAGGTTCTTCATGCTCACAAAATATTGTTTATCGAAATTTGGATGAATGTTAGAATACTTATCATTGATAAAATTAAACAACTGATAAACTGTTGTATTGATATCTTTGACATTATCCGCAACCCTGAAGAAAATGTTTGCTGCTGAATAGTCTGGTAGCACATTAGAAGCAATTCCCCCATACAACTTCCCAATGTTCATAGTTGTAGGGCCCAATAGCGGGTTTATCTTGAAGCTAGTATTGAAGTTTAGCATCCAGAGAAAATCTATCAATATCTCATTTGAAGACACACCGAGTTGAGGATACCCTGAATGAGATTTTACACCGAAAGTTTCAACGTCAAACATGTAATTACCTTTGTGACCAATACTTAATTTATTCTCGGTTGGCTCTCCAAAAATAGCAGTTCCAAAGCTATAGTCTTTTAAATAATCCATCGCTTTGTACATGCCTTCACCGCCTGTTTCTTCATTGACAACTAAAAGAATTGCCAAGTCAGATAGTTTGATTTTGTTCTCTTTGATTAACTCCATCGCTGCAAAAAATTGTGCAGCAATTGACGATTTAGCATCATTAGAACCTCTTCCATATATATTTCCCTCTGTTTCGTTGAAAAAATACGGAATATAAGGAGGAACCGTATCAATGTGAGTGGTCAATAAAATTTTCTTATGTGGTTTTTCAGCTCTAAGATTATCATTCATTGTATTAAAATAAGCAAATATGTTAAACTTCCAATCATTGACAGGTTGAATATCTACTTGAAACCCGTGCTGTTTGAGGAGTTTTACCAAAAAATTACCTATATTATGCTCGTTACTAGAGATTGATTCGATGTCAATTAAGTCTTTGTGTAGATTGAAAAGTGCATTCAAATCATGTTTATCGTGATATTTGCTGTAGAAATCAGGGAAATTTTCCTGGAATATCGAACTAAAGTTCAAGCGTTCAGGTTTGCTCTTGCTTGACAAGCTAGCCGGAAACTGAAAATTATCAAAAGATGTGACTTTGATCGATGCTGCCTCAGCGAAGAAGTTGAAAAGCAAAACAAGTATGAGAAGCTGTGAGTTGAAAATCATCTTTACGTGGCTTGCTCGAGTCTGACCTGTTTTCGTACACCAAAATCAACAATACTGATTATGTAATTAGGGTTATTTGGCTGGCATACTTGTGATACAATTTCATTTTCAACTCTATTATGAGTTAGCAAATTCTACAATAGTGGCCTCTGCATGACTCATTAGCATACATACGGCAGAACCGGAAGTCACCTGACTACATGATTCTCAACCTGTTGATCTTACCCCTTAAACTAAAGGGTCAGAAATGATGAAAAGAAGAACACTAATGTGAAAATTCAGGAGAGCACTCATGAGAACAGCACATCAAGGGCCAAAAAAGTAAACAAGATGATTGGAGAAGTATATTAGTAGTGATTGCGTGCAGTTTTATGTGTAGAAAATTCTCATTTATGGTTTGGTGATTTTAACACAATTCTTTCGCTTTTTTGTTCCATTACTTTGCTATTATATTTCGAGGTTGCTTATCGAGAAACAGGAGCACCATACATTATGCAAACTACCGGACTGAGCAAGAGATGTCGTAAAGCATCTCTATAAAATACTGTTGACAAGCTTTATTTTTAAATTTCATTTTTTTTCAGACTTTTACGCGACGCGTCTTTATATATTAATGTATAAAACAAAAAGAATTCACGCGACGCGTCGCTAGTTGAATTTATTTGTTTACATTTTTTTGTTATTATTATCCAAATACAAGCTTTTTTTTGTTACTTTTATTTTTATTTATAAGATCCCGCAATCTTGTATAAATAAACTAAACATTCCTTCACTTTATATTATATTTGGTGCTTTCTTAACTTACTCCTTAGGCCCTCGAAAGTATTAAGTAGTCAGAACCAATAGCCAGCAGTGAGAACCTAGGCAATTGCTCTGATTTTCTTTCCCCGTTTATTGACTTTAATTTCACATTCTCGAAGATCACTAATACACAATGTCCACAAAGACATCCTTGATGAAATTAAAAGTGGCATACACTTTCGATTCCGAGCAGATGTTTCTTTCGAGGTCATCTGCGAATTTCAAAATCAAGTATGGTGAGCTTGACATCTCAGATACAGAGACCCGTTTGATCGGAGTTGTAAAACTCAGATCTTGCATTCAAACAGTCTTGAAGTCCAGTCCCGAAATGCTCAGCCAGCTTCAAACCAAGTATGATTATAACGTTTATGTTTGGGATTACAGTGAATATAACTCACCGTTGGTCAGTTATGGATTACTTTCGAACTTGCTTAATACAGGATATTCCCCTGCCAGTGATAATTCTTCCACCGGTAAAACTAAAGAAATCATAATTCCAGGAAAAGTTGAATCATCTATGTCTTCGCTAACGTCTCCAGAAAACCTTAAGCACTCAGCATATCTGCTTCATATACAGCTAAAGTTTAGACAGATTGATCTAGACCCAAATTCGTCGTTAGTTTTATCTTCAATATCTCAAATTTCAACCACCGTAGACACAAATTCCGAAGATAAAAAAGATGCAAATGATAAACAACACGATCTAATGATCAAAAAAATAAAAAGACCGAATGCAGTAAGATCCACAAATCATAATCCAGCTCCAAGAGCAACAAGAACTTATTCAATGCCTGCAACATTATTAAACAATGGAATTACACGGTCTTTCAGCAGCTACAACAATGCCCATGATACAACCATCACGAAAGGAATAACATACCACATGACAGATGACGCTTTAAAAATCAATAGAAAACTTTCAAGTGGAACGGTTACCACGGCAGATGATGACGAATTCCTTCGACTCGCAGCTGCTAAAGCATCTAAGAAACAATCTAAGAAAAAGTCAGAGAATGAAATGAGAAAATCAAAAAGATCAAAAATTATAATCAATCGAAAATTACAAAATACATCCAACATACTGAATACGAGTACACTGAACAGCACCAAACATCTATCTGAAAATAAGAAGCAATCTAAGAACTACTGGGTTATAAAAAATAATATTTCAAAACCTTCGGCATCATCACCCGGCAACAGACTGAATAAATCTCTCAGAAACTGGAATTCATCTGGTAACTTAAGCAGTAAGAATACGTCCTTAGAAAATTTGGATTTATTCGAGAATAAGGAAAATATTCCACCTTTTAATGGACAACAATCGGCACCATATTCTATGTTTGCTTTTCCAAATAATAACAATTCCAGTAATATGCAATTCAATATCGATTCTGATCTAGGTTCTGATGCCACTAATGTGTTTCAAACTTCTTCCTCTCCACAGGCAATCGAGTCTACATATACCAATAATAGTATTTCATCCTCAACAAGCGCATCATCTTCCCCTGTTCAGACATCTTCACCTGCAATCTCACTGTATAACAACCAGAATAGTTCTCGTTTTGAAATAAGTTCAAATAGAAGTATTGGCACAAGTAAGACTTCACCATTCTCTCCGCATTTCCAGTCGGTGCTGATGGAAGGTATGCCTACATCAGATACAAGTATATCCGATGATACAAGTATTGTCATTGCGTATTCCGGAAAGAAAGAGCCGAGAAAAAACAGTTCTAACCTTGGTATTGATAGCAAAATAAGAAAATCACAAAACGATACTGCTGCAACAATCCCTTCTGGAATCAGCCACACAGAGCTTGAAGAATTATTAAATTTCAATGGAGGTCTGTTTCTTGACTCTCTTTATCCCGTTACTGGCAACGAACCGGTTATCCATAACGAAGAAGCATCCATAATAACTCCAGAAGACCATTCAATGCACACATCTGCTAATGGCAATACTTACATAGGTGCTGAAGAAAAGACCCCTAAAGATTTCAGTGAAGCATTGACCCCAATTTTGGAGGGTACAGAAGATGGTAACTACAATCGGCAAGCATCAATAAATGATAAATCAAATGGGGCAAGGTTGAATAAACAACATTTTGATGAAATGGCTGAAATTACTGGAATGAAGGATGGTTTTACAAAAGGAAGTCCAAAGGTGAATAAAGATTCTGCGTTGGAATCATCTCCATTTACTGTTTATGATTAGTTTCAGTAAAGGCAATTAGTAATGAATGATAGATTCGCGTGTTATTTCCAATTTTTTTTCTTTTTCAGTTTTACCCTTCGGCTGTAGAAATTTGTTTGCTGAAATGTATACTTTTCTTTAGATACTGCAAATAAAATATACCAATGCAAACACAAATTCAACCAAATTAGCATCAATAAAAAGTTTTCTTTGAGGTTATTTTCTGTATAAAGTATGCGGGATTAAGATTCTCAAATTTCTGATTGAAACGTTGTGAGAAACATCTCAGCACTTGGGTCAACTGTTGATAAAAATCAATTACTCGAGGAGAAGTCTGTGTAAATCTAAATAAATATAGATCAATTTTATAGTCTCACGAAACATTGACGTTTTTGAGGATTCATTTTCCATTTTTGTTTATGTCATTTACTTTTTTGTGATATGTAGAACTTCACGAGTTCTATAAAATACGACAATCTATGTGGCTGAATAAATTAGATGCTATTAATAAAGACAAAATAATTGCAATCGTGTGTAGAATAAGAATTGAAGTATCAGATTATGTATTTTTTTCCAAATGTTTACGGTCAAATTGACAGTGTTTACATTTTTAACGGCGGACCGATTCAATTATCTGCGTTAGAGTTCCGTGGGATTTTTCTTTTAAGTTTTCAAATTTTTTTTTACTGTCTCTGTTTAGATAAAGAAACCCTTTCTAAAATCAATGAAACCAACTTTAAAACACAATAGTTAGTGTACTAATTAACTATCTTGAGCAAGTTTATACTTGTTTGTGACTCCAGAAATATTCAATACTGTTTTGAACAAAATCCTCAATCTGTTGCAGATTTTCTCTTTTTCTTTTAAAAATCTTCAGTTCACAAATTTAAAAGAATATATCGATGACCTGCCATGGAATCTAGCTCCCTCAATAGCAATTCATGCCCAAATGATAGTGTCCATCTTTGCAAGAATGTAGTTCCATTGAAAATTGTAGTTTTGGGAGAGTCAAAATCTGGGAAGTCATCTTTCATAACGAAGCTTTCATCGGGGATCTATCAGGAAACATATTACCCTACCACTTCTTTGAAATCAACTTTGGTGAATTTCTCACCGAGTTTGAGCTTTTCAAAATTATTGTTGGACGAATTTATAAACTACAATAGCTATAATGATTTTTTAAAAAATTCCAAGAAATTCCTCGATACGAAACAAAATATTATACTATCAAAAATTTTACAAGACAGATTGGGAGTTAACAATCAGTTTGATACAAATTATCTACACATAAAGTTGAGAGAATTTATAGATTCAAATAGCAATAATTCCTCGGTATTATCAGGTCCTGAATTTATTTCTCTCTTGAAAAATATTGATAAATCTTTAAAAAATCTAAAGACTCAGAGAGATTTATACGATTATTATTTCAGTAATGGTGAAAGCCAGCCCTTATCTGCAGATGATTATGAAATATCAGAATCTACTAAAGAATTCTTCAAACCTATACCAATAACTAACTCTTCAAGCTCAATAAAGGCCACTAAATTTTTCTCCTCAACCTACTCTAAGCTGGATGTTTCGACGAAGTTGAAACTGCCACATAAGTCTATGCTACCGGAAGTTACCCCTATATTGGTGGATTTGATTGATACTACAGCATTTAACGTTAATCTTACTATCCCCTTTTTGGAACTTTCTATCGGGGCAAAGCTTGACGATGTATTCTTACATAATTTAGCGAATTCGCCAAGATTACCAGTCAGTGCTAAACCACTATTAATTGGGTCTGGGGCAGGCGAACTTAATGGATCTATTAGTGGATATGTTTTAATGTATTCAGCTATACCGAGTATTAATCCCCCTTCTTATGAAATATCAGAGTCTAAAAGTTCAGAAACTTGCACAAAAAGTAATTTTTCACCTAGCAAGTTCAATAAGATTGATGACGTGGGAAAAAGTAGTGATCCACTAGATAAAATAAGGTCAATGAGGGCCATAATTTATGAGAGTTGGAAGTGTTATAAATTATACCAAGCTCAGCATGAAATTAAATCAGAGACTGATGAATTTTCTCTTTTTGCATCCGTCAAACATCTTTGGAAAAAGCAAATCATAGATGAACAGAACAAAAAAAACTTGAAGAAAAACTTGAAAAAATTAAAGTCCAATACCACTACAGAATCAAAGAATATTAACAAGTTGAATATCCAAATTTCGAAAAATCATGATATGGATCATAGTAATAATTATTTGAATGTTCCATTAGAAAATTTAGAACATATGTTTGAAATATGCGATCTGGATGTGCCCCCGATCATTATTGTATGCTCCAACGTTTTGGATCATAGGTCCTCGCCTCTTTTGATCGAAAAAGGAAAGGCTTTGGCAAAACAATGGAATTGTGGGTTTATGGGAATCGATAGTGAGACAGGTCTTTGTGTGGAGGAATGTCTAAGTATGCTCATAAGGGATATAGTAGAACGTAGAAAGCTTAATGAGAAATAAATGAAGCATTTGTCAATCTTGATATTCTATGAAAAAAAAAAACGTATTTATGAACGTGAAAACGTTTCAACGAAACTTCCAAATAATAAAAGTGAAAGTAGACTAATATCCATTCACAAATTTTGGATTTAAACGTAGTGCAAAATCTTGCTAATTTCAATAACTATAGTCATGGTTTCTTCATCGTTAATGTATGTCAAACATTTGTTAATTCCTGATTTAAGAGTAAGTTTGCGATTTTTCGGTGTACCGTATTTATTGATGAAGTTGATTTTCTCCTCTTGCTTCGATTTATCTGTCGCATTACTCTCAATTATATTATGAATTAGATAGAAAATTCTAAATAGTAAATCATTAACTTTTGAATCATCTTCTTCTTCGCCCGTTTTATAAAAATAAACATCAACATTGTTCAAAATTTCAACAATTTTGTGAAATAATTCCTCGTTTTTGTATAAACTATCTGCGATTAATTCATACTCAGAACCATTAATTATTATAGTAGTTGCTATTATCTGAATATTGATATTCTGAGAGTTCATTAGTTTGATTAATATCAGGAGCCTCTCATGCAGTCTTTTGTTTTCTGGATTAAAAAACATACTCGCGCATTCGGGATAATAAATTAAATTCGATATCAATTCTAAGGATGCCTGGCTTATTAATTCATTACTATGTAACATTAAACCCTCTAAGTAATCCCAAGTCTTTTTGAAAATTACTTCTTTCAAATGCAAGTCATCCATCGAAGCCAAATTAGTTAATGAAAGTAATGCTTCTAATGTATCTACTGGTTTAACGAGACCAGATATGAACTTAGAAAGACTGGTACTTTTTTCTTGCTCATTAGTAGCTATAAACTCAGTCAAATATAGAACAGGAGCAAACGCGCTATACTTGTTAAATATCAAGCTGGGGTTATTTGAAATGAGAATCTTTGCCAAAGCCCTGATCGCAAGCAAACGGAAACTGTTGGAATATACATGATTTTTGTTTATTTGAGAATCCTTCAATTCTTTTTCATATGATTGATCATCTTTGATTAAATATTCCAAAAGAATATTGAGGCATCCCATTTTCACTAACTGTGTCCGATAGGCTCTCTGAAGAGAAATATTGTAAACTATCCTGATAATTAAATCTTGAATGTTTTTGGTGAATCTTAAAAAAATTTTGTTTATTGAAAATAAAGAACCAGGCCAATCATTTAAATTCTTGATAATAAAGTCATTGATATCATCATCACTATCTTGTTTGTCATGACTGTTAGATTGATCTCCTATAATCTCTTCCTGATCAGCTTTGGTTATGCTATTTGATGAATACTTTCTCAAATACTCTATCGATTGTTCTTCCTTGCTTAGTTTAGCATTGAAAGACGAGCAATTTGCGAAAATTGTCAAAATACCATAAATAAGTTCACTAGTTATTTCAAGTTCAGCATTATCCATATCACATGCAGCTGTTAACTTTTTGATCTCATCAGTATATATTAGTTCGATTTTCTTGATTACTTTTGAATTCGATCGGATGAGTTTACGAAACCTAATATTCAAACTCAAAAAAGCTAAACCTTCAATACAATATTTATCACATGCCAATATTTCACAGTTTTGAGCATCCGATGTGCTGAGAATGCATATTAGACTTGAGCATAGTTCGTCCAATGTTATGGTAGGGATGATAGTGGAATCTAAGGTTTCATTATCATCAATTTCCTGGATTTTGGAATTATTTTCATCAGAAGTTTCAGACTTAGTACACTTTCTATAAGTATTCCAACACTTAACAATTATCAAAACAGATAAAGCACTGATACTGTAATTGATTTTATTGTCTAAATTAGATAGATTTATAATCAAACTGAAATATTTCTGAATAATTATTTTCGCCACAGATTCATCAATACACAATTTTTCGAATATGGAGAGTATTGATAAAGTTATTTTTTTCAAATCTCCTTCTATTGAAATTTCAGGATCTTTGGACAGAAGTTTTACCAACAATTTCACATTTTCATCTAAAAAGTTGATGAAAACTTTGGATTGGAATAAATCAGAAGAAAACCTGATGGGATAGATTGGAATAAGTACCAAATAAAAATCCAAAATTTTCAAAAACTTTGAAGAATCATTAACTATAATCAGTTTTTCAGTTTGAAGGAAGAAAAAAGATTGCAATTCTTCACTTATAATGGATTTAACCATAGATCTATGATCTTGATCAGCTGACGAATTTGCGATCTTTAGAAAGAAAAGTTTAAAATATTTATTAAAAAATGTTTCATTATCTTTTTGGGGCAGATTGAATTCACCAATTTTTATAAGAACGGGTATGATGGACTCAAAATCTTCCTGATCAAGTAATTCTTTATGTGCAAGCAAATACCAAATCAAGATATTATATGCATCATTAAATTCGTAATTTGAAGTCATTGAAACACATCTTCTTTTGAAATAAATTAGGGAGTTGTGCTTGAATTTCTTCAATTTACTAAAATTTCTCTCGTTCGCGAGTAATCTAATTATGTAGTTTATAATCAAATTATCTTTGCTGAAATCATGAATATGCTTCAGATAGTAAACTTTTAGAATCACGTCAAAATCATTTGAATCTTTCCGCAAAATTTGGGATAAAATATAATCCTGTGATAAATGATACTCATTACTACTGATAATTTTTATGAATAACTTATGTACTTGGCTACTTTTGGTTTCATCATCCAAATATGAAGGATTCTCAAATAAAAATCCTAGAAAATCTTGGATTTTATCTGCATCACTTAATTGTGAGGGGTCTAACTTGTCAAAATCCGTCATTATATCCAGCAGCTAACTTGATTATGAACTCTTTCCTAATCAAATATGATTCAATTGATGATTTAGTGATTGTTTGAATAGTCAAGTCCTGTTGAATTAATCTAATATTTCATTTTTCAAACAAACCACTCTACACGTTAATATGCCGTGCGTGTATCTATTTGAATGAAATACAGATTTTAAAACTAATGAAAAGTAACATAAGCACTTGGAAGAATTAATCGATCTAATTGATCTCAATATTTGAAATATCAGATCAATTATACTTGAAAGTTTTATAAAAAGTGGAATTTTGTGTCGGGATAATTGGAAAAATATGCAAAACTCACATCAAAGATCAAGTTCATTGATTACCATAGTTAATCAACCTGTGGTAAGCTCAAGAGAAGAACTGATCAAGAAATTTATCTCTGCTTGTCAAAACGGTGATCTAGATACTGTCAAAGAATTAATTGAAAGCAACGTTATCACTGTAAATGACCATTTGAGCGATAATGTGACAGGACTCCATTGGGCTTCTATCAATAATAGATTAACAATTTGCCAGTATTTGGTCTCCAAAAATGCTATAGTAGACTACAAAGGAGGTGACCTACTAGCAACACCGCTTCATTGGGCAAGCCGAAATGGTTTGGTTTATATAGTGGATTTTCTTTTAAAAAGTGGATCTGATCCTAGTTTATGTGACTCGCAGGGTTTTAACGCATTGCATTTATCTATTCATTCTTCTAATATTATGCTTGTGATTTACATGCTTCTTATGACAAATGTCGATATTGATAGCACAGATCCAAATGAGAGAACTAGTTTACACTGGGCAGCGTACCAGGGCGATGCTTTGTCGGTAGAAGCTTTAATAAATTTCGGTGCGAGCATCAATAGAGTAGATTCTACTGGATTTACAGCGCTTCACTGGTCTTTAATTGGAGCTAATGTGATTACCTTGAAGACCTTAATCAATTGCGACAATACAAGTGGCACATGTGATATTTTTGCAAAGACAAATGAAGGTAAAACTGCGTTCGATATTGCGATAGATATGGAACATGTTGATCAGTTTGAAAAAGCGCTAGCTGAGTGTGGAAAAGACTCCAATGGGTATGACATAATACCCCCGGAATTGTTTAGAAAGAATAAACATCTTCCAAAAGTAATCACGTTTTTGACTCCTTATATATCAATGGGTTTGATCTTAGGGCTTTTCTCAGATAAATTCAATATTTTACAAACCCTCTTTTTTGATATTATCATAATTTTGGCAACTTATTTTCTGTTGAAGAAGCTCGTTTTTCCTTCATATATTCACGGTGGCAAGGCATTTTTAATATCACCTTTTGTATCAGGAGTTTTCTCAGCAGCAGTGTTTTGGGCAGCAGTTGTGTGGATAATTTTTATTTTCCCATCGACTTTTGATCAACATATTTTGTCAAACGTGATATTCTTACTTGCACTTGTACTTTTAGCAGTAACATTTTTCAAGACAGCTACTTTGAATCCTGGAAAGATCAGAAAGCTTGATTTGAAGAATATCATTGTGGATGATGATATTGATAACCAAAAACATCAAGATCTCTTGAGTGAAAAGAAAAAGTCAATGGAGGAGACAGAAGAGCTTATCAAAAATGGTCAATATGATTCCCTTCATTTTTGTATCCATACGTATGTTAGAATACCACTCCGGTCTAAATACTCTGAATTTTCTAAATGCTTGGTAGCTAGATTTGATCATTTTTGTCCATGGGTTTATAATGATATTGGGTTAAGAAATCACAAAATGTTTATCTTTTTTATTATGCTACTTGAAGTAAGCATAGCGTTTTTCTGTTATTTGGCAACGAAATATTTTGATTATATAGTGAACGTTTCCTCAAAATATGTTTATTCTAAAGATGGTGCGGTGAAAACCGCCAAGAGGCCACCTCATAGTCCTTTCGAGCAATATACTCCTCTTTCAGAAAAATCATGTGGCATTCTTCCTGTGAGTCTTTGCAATGGTTATTACGGATCTTTTCCTGTGTTCGCTTTGGTAATGTTCAGTTTATTTCAAGGATGCTGGGTTTTAATTTTGAATATGGTTCAATTCTATCAAATTTCAAAAAACTTAACCTCCCAAGAAGCTTCTCTGCTTCATGCAAAAAATAAATATTTTTATTCCGCACCTGTTCCTTTGGAGTTGCTTACTGAGATTGAAAATCCGATGAGTACAATAATAGAAAGTGATCGCCCTGATTCTGACCAAAATACTATCACAGGCTTATTGAATGAATCTGCTTCTAGCAAAGCTTCCAAAGCTGTGAGTTCCCATTTTGCCTGTTGCTATTCGATATTGAAACTTATAGGAATAATTCAGTTTGTGGACATGTTCAGTTTGCATGAAAAGGTGAATAAAAATCATTTTGATTTCGGTATTAAGTCGAATTGTTTAGAATTCTGGTTTTTAGGAAATGTGTCTAAATCAAAAAGCAGTAAAGTTCGCAACTTTTTTAGAGTTCCAAGTTCTGGTAATGGAGAAACTTACATAGGGGATCAATTGATAGACTATTATAAAGTTTACAGATATCCGATAAGAAGATTAAGTCATAGCGAAATAGTATAAAATAGAATAACTTTCTTTTTTTCTTTTTTTTGCAAAATTAGCGGAGTTTGTATTGAGAAATCAATTTACAAGAACATGATATGCTTATCTAATTGGTATACACACACACACACACGCACACACACATATATATATATATAGTCATTTCAAAATTTTGAACCGTATTTTTGGAGACAATCCATCCGAATTTTAATATTCAGTGATATAAGAACATAGTATAAATATAGTCAATATACACTGTTATGTTTACTTTAAATGTATATGCTTTTTCCAGCTGGTTAACCTTTTCAACTCGTTTTTATTCTCAATTTACAAAGCTAGCTTCAGGTTTAATTGTTGGTTTAATCTTGGTTATTATTCTGCTTCAATTTCGAAAAAAAGGAAAAAATGGATAATCAGAATTTCCTTCGAAAACTATCAAGCTATGAAGACTCAAATTTATTCGGAATTAGTCAAGTAGATCAGTATAAAGCCATCTCTTTTCTTGTTACTCTTTCTCTATTTACTGCTGAAAACCTGCAATAGCACTGCCATTCTCTATTTTTTACGTATGTATGCAGTAAATAAGTAATTTATATGGATGATATTTCATATGCATGTTGAAATTTGCCAAAGAGAAAGAGCCATTTCTTCAAACTAGCATAGAATACAGATATTATTATAATTCAAACTTGACAAACAAATTAATGAGCATATTGGAACAAAAAAATCTTTTGGTTCATTTGTTGCCTGAAAAAATTCAGTATAAAGAACGGAGATCCATTCTCGGGTTGCTTATTTATTTTTCTCTTTTCGAAGTTATCTCAACCTGCCCATAAAATCTATTGCAACTCCAATAATTTTTCAGTTCAGATTCTATGTTGAATTACATTATTTCAAAAAATTAGTGTTACGATAATGCTAAATTTCTCTTAAAAGAGGAAGTATTTGGTACTGTTTATCAGATAATAATAGCTTTATTTCATTAATAAATTAAGCTTTTTTTTTCTTTGTACAAATTACATGTCAAAAAAATGACAGAGACAAAAACTCTAATTTTCTTTTCTTGGAAGGAAACAACTAGTTATAATGATTTTCACACCGATAACCTTAATATTTCATATTCCTTATTGAAATCTCAGTGGATGCACAGCACTAAAATTTTGCTTACATTCCCATATATCGTTATATTCTTTTATATATATATACGTATATGTATTATGTTTTGACATTAAAGCTTTCGTATCTTCAAGCATACAAAAAGTCCGAAAATATTTGAGTATAGGTCTGCCTAGCGTAAATATGTCTTTATCTAACTCTTCTGGTTTGAATGTAGGTTTTGGTCTAGGAAATATTGTGATAAATTCTATCAAAAATGATGAACCAATGAATAAAAAGAGCAAAGAAGCTGCAAGAGAAACCAAATTCAAAAGAGCATATCAATCTGACAGTTTGATCAAACAAGGAAATAGTTTAGACCATCTATCTTCGCAGGAATTTGCAACTTCCAATTTTCACGTTCCTAATGTTCAGCAAATGCAATATAATGCCCGCTCAATGTTTTGCAACGACTATTCAAACCATTTCATTCATTCAAAAATATTGCCCACTAATTATATTAGAAATGTAGAAAACATTGTCGATGGTTATCCTAAACTAGAAAAACTTTTGGCATTAAAGAGCATGAATAATGCAAAATATTTCTCCAAACCGTATGGCTGCAAGGTGGCTCCTGACCAAATGGCAGATACTTTAAATGAATGGATCGTGAAGCACAAATTACTGTTTGATACAATCATGATCGGATCATTAACTGAAAATCAGTTTTGCTCCTCCCTATTAGCAGGCTTACCATTGGAAAAGCTATCTTCGAAACCCGGATTCCTTTACTTATGGGGATCATCAAATAAAATGGATGAAATGACGCAATTGCTTACTGGAGAAATTCCTAGCTCATGGAGTGGAAAATTTAGAAGAAGTGAAGAGATTGTTTTCACCGTTAACAACTTTTCCGGTGACACTGATGGTCAACAAAAAAATAATTCCGAAACCTGCTATCAGAATAATGTTAATCCATATTCAATTGCAAAAAATGATGAATCATTATTTATTCAAATGCAATGGCACTGTTGCATGTGTATTACAGGAACTGTAAGAAGAAGCGCTGATGGACATTTAATTAATTGCAATATTAACACAGATTTAAAAATACAGGATGAAAGCGAAATGTCTCCAAATGTTGTTCCTGATTCAATATATAAGATTGCAGAAAATTTTTCATCTGGTAATAGAAGGCTTCATATTATACCATCAAGTTCTGGGTACAATATACCAGTAAAAATTAGACCAGGGTGGATCATTATGTCTCCTGATGTTATAATTAACAATTTCAACGCTGAAGCTTACAAAGAGGAGGTTCAAAAATTAGGATATAACGTCATGCAACATCCAGATATTGAAAATCTACGTCCTAAGACACCATCTACTCAATAAAAATATTGCAAATTTGATTTATCTATGAATTTATGTTAATTTTTTTAAATATCGATATAAGTTAATTAGAGAATTAGTTTTAATTATGTCTCTGAAAAGCAATTATGTTTTCATCAATTTTCTACACATTATAGAAATATGTAGCCGATGAGCATGCTGATAAAAGTTAAAACCATATTAAATTGAACTGCATTGGCAGCTCCTTCCTTGACATTACTTTCTTGATCTTCGCCGCTCTTTGATCTGGTTAAAGTTCCTTGAACATCGTTAGAATCATATTTTAATACTTCTTGTTTTCCACCTGCTGCGCAAAGAATTCCCCCTCCACGAATAATCAAATTATTTGTGTCGGTCCATTTAGAGCAATCAAAAGAAGAAGACTTTGATTTGATTAAAGCACTTCCTTTCACAAGTTGAAGCTTCTCAAAAGTTGTTTCTTGGAAGTCTCCTACAAACTCAATTGCACCTCCAATAACTCTAAGCTGTGGAAAAAAGTTAATTTTATCAATGTGAGTGTTATTTATAATCATTAAACCACCACCAATTTCGGACAAACTTGAAAATTCACAATCTTCAAGATTCAAGTTCTCAATTATGCTCAAAGTACCTCCGATACTGCTTAATTTAGGGGTTTTCAATTCTTTAAAATTGTTCTCATAAAATTTGGCAGACCCTGTGATTTCTTTCACATTCGAAAGGTTAACTTCGGCAACATCTCTCAAACTTATATTGCCAATTTTTTTCAATCCTGGAAGTGATACCTGTATATTTCTCGAATTTGCAGCTATAGATAAAGTATCATGGACTTTTTCAATACTACTATCAATACTTTCAAGGAATCTGTTATTATTCAAATCGAAATTATTCAATTCTGTGACTTTATCTTTTAAAGAGAATTCAACAAGAGAAGTATCAGAAACTAAGATATTATTTACCTTGTCAATTCCAGAATCGAAGCTGACACTACTCAAAATTGGCAATACTCTCCATTCAATTGTGTCAACAGCTCTTAAATTAGGAAAGCTAAGAGAGTTCAAGGAGGTCAAATCTTTTAATTTAAAATTTTTGCCGATATTAGTTAATTTTGGGGCATTTATTCTAACAAGATTTGAGACATTTGTAATACTTAATTCACCTCCGATAGAGATCAATGGTCCAAAATCAATAACCGGATCTACCATTTTTTTAATATTTATATTTCCGGAAATGTAATTACACTGACCAACTAAATTTTTTAGTTCTTCAGATGATTGGATATCATATACATCTTTGGTACATGCTGGGTTTTCTGGATCCTTCTCAAACATTTCTCTCTCTTCACGAGAAGTTTTTTCTTTTTTATCTTTTTCAGATTCAGATTTTGATTCTTGTTTTGGCGCCTTTTCTAAATTTGGCACAGGTTCAGATTCTTTTTCAGAGTCTTTTTCAGAATCTTTTTCAGAATCTTTTTCAGAATCTTTTTCAGAGTCTTTTTCAGAGTCTTTTTCAGAGTCTTTTCATGTTTTTGTTAGTATATATTGTAAAAATGACATGTCGATACATAAAATTATTCTTACCTTCACTTGAAATGTATCCTTTGAACTTATCAACTAAGTTGGAAACCATTTCAGTTCCACTTTGAGCTCTGTCTTGGAGCTGACTAGAAATATAATCAGGTGTTAGCTCTGACATTGAAGGAATGTTTGGTCTCATGAAGGTGCTTGAAAGTTTTTTAGCATCTTGGAGTTTTTCAAATAAATCCTGATTGTTTTGTAATATAGCGCTATCACCTAAAGAGATCAATGTTGATGTCAATAGTGATGCTTGGAAGATTGTTAAGGATTTCATTTTGTTTTAATATGGTATGGTTACTTTTGATATATTCTATAAAAAAAATCATTACTAAAAAAGTATTAAAACAGTTATCCAAAAAGTTATGAAAAACGATCCTGTTAAATATCAATTATTTGCAAAATATTGAAGGACAGTTTCTGATTCAATTTTAAGAATTTTTTAATTTTTTAATTTAAGTTAAAATGTAATCATATCAAATCAGCCTGTCTCAAGATTAAGCGCCAGAAGTTAATGAACAGAGTGAAACTTGATATCGTATTAATTCTAAATAGTCTAAAAATTTCATGTATAATTAATAAATGCTATATTTTTTATATGTATAAGTATATTTGTATGTATTAATGTATTTATTTACCTCAAGCATGCGAACAAATTCCAGAATCAATTAATAAATCCTCTCTTTTTCAGATTATACATTCGAATCCATATTTCTTCAGATATGGCCTCACTCAAACCTATTTGTTCTTCCTCATACTGAATAAATGCAGTTGCCAAATTCAATACAGTGCTTTTTGCTTCCTCTGTCTTTGCTCGGCTTGCAACTTTTTTTAATGAATAAAGAATTACAGTTTTCAAGTAGTTAATTTCATAGTTTTCATTCGGTGAGTCTGGAAGATAATCGCCACTTTTCTCTTCAGGAGTAGTAACATTTGTCTCTTGTGATGCAAGATTTTTTGGAGAACTTAATGAGCTGACATTTGTCGTATTACTAATTGGGGTTCGTTTTGAAATTGGTGTTGATAATTCTTCTAAGTCACAAGATTTTGAAACTTCTTCTCCTGTATCAAGCTGCATTAATTCATCTGATAAATCGTAATTAACGTAAGAAGAAGTACTTAAATATCTAGTATTACCTGTAAAATTCCACCTAAAACTTGGTTCTTCATCAGCATAGACCTTATTCTGGACTGGAAACTTAGGATTCTTAGAAAGATTTTTCATTTTACTATTTTCTTTTTTCCAAATGTTCTTTTCTTCTATCAAGGGTACCAAGCTTGTGTGTCTCTTGATACATTTAAAAAATCTATGTTTAAGTAAGGAAGAAGCAGTAGGACGACCGCCAGGCTTTTTAACCAAACAAGTTTTTATAAAATCTACAAGTTCGGAACTGAAATCTTTATCAGAGAGAGTTGGAGATGGCATTTTAGGAATTTTAAATAATATTTCCATGGGATCCGAATCAGAATGAGGTGGAGAACCTGTAACCAATTCAATTGCTGTTATACCCAAAGACCAAATGTCAACTTTTTCTGTGTAGCCATGCCTTCTAGTAATGATTTCTGGTGCCATCCAATATGGCGTTCCAACAAATGTATCTCTTTTGGCTTTTGTGGCTGTTATTTGTCCGCTGACTCCAAAATCAGCTAGCTTTACTTGTCCACCTTCAGTTAGTAGAATATTTGCAGACTTAATATCTCTATGTATTTTCTTTTCAGAATGCAAATATTGCAATCCTCTTAATGAATCACGGATGATCAAGGCTGTAATCTCCTCACTTAAAAACTTATGACATTTAAGAAGATCCGCACATGAGCCACCACCACAATATTCCATTTCTATCCACATAGAAACATCATTTAAATAAGTATTATAATATTGTGTTATATAGGGATTTTTAAGTTGGTACAGAAAATTGATTTCTTGAATCAAAATACTTATTTCATCTTCAGATTCTTCAAGATTTACAACCTTTATTGCAACTATATCGTTTGTGTCTTTCTTTACTCTATAATTATCTTAAAAATTAGTATTGAGTTTCGAACAGTCTTCAACGGCAATAACACTTACGCCTTATATACATCACCAAAATTGCCTCTTCCAACACATTCTACTAAATCAAAAAGCTTTGTGGGATTTTCATTCATCGTGCTAATTTTGACAGCCTCAAGTTATTATTTTGTGATTATAATCTGTATTTTTACCAGATATTTATTTTTTATATTGGATAAAGTATTTCACTAATACTAATATTACTAAACTAGTAGGTATTTTTATGATTTTACTGTTATTGAACGTATATAGCAAAGTAGCTTCATTGAAATATCAATCAATTGAATAATGAGATCGAGAACGTGAAACTGTTCACAAAGGTTAGAGATGTTAATAAGTAGCAAAAAGTATGTATTAGCTCGCGGATATTGGTACGTTCATAGGTTCTTAAAACAACCAGTAATAGTCAGGAAGAGGAAAAAAACAAATTTAATACTGTCTGATAATATATTATTTAGTTTAATAACAATATTTGTGCTGCTCTTGGACTTTTTTTTTTTTTTTATCGGATATTAATCAATTATGAACATATTTTTTTTTCTAAATTATCTACAAATTTAAAGATTAGTATAGTTTTACTTTATAATTTTACAGATACCTTCGTTATAGCCTAAATTAAAACACTGCTTTGGCGCTACGGACCACTCTTGTACAAAGCGCTTAGCAACAAGTAAATTCTGTCTTCATTGAAAGGATCTATGATTATTACAGAACCTAGAATTAAATCCTAAGAAAGACTAACAGGAAACATTTTATAATGCATCTAATAACATATTTATCCCTTGTTCAAAAATTGACCATAAGCAAAAACTATAAAAAATAAAAGCAATAAAAAAATGTGAGGAATACAAAAAATAATATTAAACTAACTAATAAGCAAGAACATTGAAAAATAAAAAAAATTAAAAAAAAAGGATGTAAAAGGTAAAAGTGAAAACAATATCTAAAGCAATAATATATATGTATATATCTATCGAATGAGTATTAATATTTCTTCTTTAAGAAATTGATCCCAGAAGCAATAAAAACCAGTGAAGAATATAATTTTATCTATTAACAAACATATATTTGCTTGTAACGAAAGGCAATTCATGCTATATGTTCTTTCTAGTTGATCTAGAAAAAAAAGGAATTTGAGATGAGAAATTCTTCTTTTGTGGTTGACTTGAGCCTGATACATCATTGGAATTTATAGAAGGCTTTCCTTTTTTATTATAAGCCACTTTGTTTTCAAAGCTTTTAGACTTTGTATTGCTTGGATCAAAATTACTGTAATTATTTATTTCAGAATCAACATCTTCTGTCCTAAGGTTTGTGCTTTGAGAATTTATACCTAAAGACCGATCAATTTTAAACTGCCAGAACTGTTTGGCTTTTTCAATCAAGGTTAGACTATTTCCAATTTCTGTGCCACATTTGGCACCATTTAACAAAAGTAACTCAGCAATCTCAAAAACAGGTGTCTCCGGGGTACCAGAATAATGGGTTAGAGCATATTCTAGCAACGTGCATTCGACTTCTTTATCTTTCCCTTTTATAACCACCATATTCGGATTACCTCCACAAGCTAAACTTTTCAAAATCATTGGAACTCTATTGGAATGAATACCGTAAATGAGATGAGAATTTACCTTATCATCTCTTGGTACGTACTTCTTTTCTTTGTATTTATCAACTATGAACTTTGATCTTTCATTAGCTGAGGATGCGGAATTTATTAGTTGAGATTTGTCTATTGCCAATTTTTTTTCCCAGTAGGAATTTGCATATTCATTTGAGACACTTGTTAGCAATTTCACAATTTCTGGAGTAAAAATTGAAACATCTAGCGTAAGAGAACGGATTTTAGATATGTGAGAACCCAAACTTCTATGAATGCCTGAGCAATCAATACAAACAATCACAAGCAAGCTGATAGATATCCATTCAACAGAAGTTGCAGATCCACAATCACAACATCTATAGTTACTCTGATGGCTCTTCCGTACAATGTTCAAATAATCATTCGCGTCCAAATTATCATTGTTATAGTTTAGATTCACAGAATAACCATTATTATTGTTCAACAGTTTACCATTCATCGGGTTATTGACTGAAGTGAAAAAATTCTGACTAATTTCTTTATTTGCTGCTATATCATAACCAGATTTCTCTTTAGAAGATTTACCAAACATATTACTGTTATGGTTTGATAACTTTCGATCACCTGAATTTCCTGAAATGGTTCCTTGATTATGGTTCATGACACTACTGATTTGATTGTTTTCGTTCCTTGAATCGCTAGCAGAATGGAAATTTTCTGTTTCCGCTTTAAAATTTTCTTGTTTTTTTTCTACCAACGCATCATCGTCCTTGCAAATTGGATTAGATGCAGCTGAAGGGTTTGGAGCACTGATGCCACCTTGAACATCAGAGAACAGATGTGATGATTGCAAACATTCATTCAATAGCCTTAACCATAGTTGTTTCTCTTCTTCACTGAAACACTGATAAACTTTTCTCTCATCTTTCACAGATATTACTTCAAAGCTGAACTTCTTGACTGATTCCTTGATACATCCAAACGAAATATCTATGGCTGATTCTAATGCCTGCAGATTGTAAGCTGAAATGTTTGTGCAATCCAGATTTGGTGCCGTAGCAACGTAGGAATTATCAATTTTATTGAAATCGTACTCTTCTAGTTTACCATGCTTTGTCAATACAACCCAGCACTTCCCAAGCTTGTTGCTCGCTTTCACTCCAAATAATAGACCCTGATGCAATATATCATCGTTGAGCACAAAAAAATTATCTTCTTCTTCAGTGATGATTGGATCCTCTTTACTACCAGAATTGGATGCACTAGACAGGTTTTTACACCCGTAATACATTCCGTTATTCAAAATATTGAAATTTACGGCAGATAACAATTCGTTAGGGTTTTTGGATTCTTTTATTAGCTCTTTGCTTTTTAATTTCAATGCTTTATCAAATTTCACTAATTTTTGTAAGTATTGCAATTTTTTCTCGGATTGAATTAAGTCTGTACTATCAGCAGCACCTTCATTCACTTCGGCATTAATATCTTTGTGATAGCTGACTTCATGAAGCTTGGATTCACCATTCAAATTTATCTGTTTATTTTCATATGAAGTTTTAAAATTTAATTGTTCAATTCCGTTCAAAAATTTTAATAAGTTAATTTGTAAATCATTGAAAAACGTGCCATTTTTATAAGAATTCAACGATTCGTAATAGTTTATTCTATTAAGTTCGAAGTTCTTTCTTCTTTTGAAAAATTTCAAATCCTTACTTGTCGGTTCAACGTTATCCAAAGTAGTTTCATCGCAAAGCATACTAGAAGAATTTCTATAAGAATTATCTGAAATTATCTTGCTACCTGTCTGATTGCTGTTTTCAAAAACATGATTATTCATTTCGTTATTTGAAAAATGTTGCTCGTCAGGAGTCGAAGCCTCCAAATTGGAAGCGATTTCTAATTTATTGGTCATTTCATTATTGCTTATTCGGTTTCCACTATTCAAATATTTTAAACTATAATGATGAAAATCTTTTGTGCTATCATAGTATTCTTTCTTGTTCTGAATGAAGTTTTTCATAAATCTATCAGCTTCAAATTCTTGGCTAAAAGATGTTCCCAAGGTAGCTGTGGAATGGTTAAGAGACAACCAATCATTTACTGCCTTTTCATTATCTGCAGAATTCAAAATTGATGTCAAAGAACCTTTAGAAGTACGCGAAGAATTAACACCAATAGATTTATTCTCAGTAGAAGTAGAAGTAGATATTGTTGGGGTTGATACTGGTGAATTTGGGTAAAGATCGCCCACATTTTCATCTGTTTTCAAAACATCTTCAGAGTTATTATCCAACATATTAGTCATGTCATTTCCAGTTATTCTTCCAATCTTCAAATTTACCTTGTTAATAAAATCTTTCACCTTGGACTCAGATTTGCTATAACCACTATCAACTATAGCTTCCTGCATTCCTTTGAGTAATGTATCCTGAATAAGCTCGATGTATCTATCAAAATACTGGTATTCGGAGTTCAAAGATTCAATTAATCTGTTTAGATATCGATTAATTGATCTTGAATTCAAATTTTTAGAGAGCAATTCATGAAACTGGAGAAAAGACTTAAGTATAGTAGATGGAACCTTATCATTGGAAAAGTCAAAATTCATATTCAATTCCTCAAACTCAAAATGCTCATTATCTGTGCTATCAACGAAATCTTCGACTTCTCCCTCTTCGTCATTATTGTTGATAATCAAAAACTTTTTCAAGCGAATTATAGATTCTATGAAAGCTTTTCTTGAGTTATTAGTATCAATAAGAAAACTGATATAAAGCTCCATGTTTTTAAAAAACTGCAAAAGGATTGGTTGAATATTTAGTAAATATGTTTCCAAGTAATTAACTCTCAGGCGAAATTGCAAGCTATCATTAGTATTCAAGTTTGGTAGCTCAATAGAGCAGTCTTTTGGCTTCTCAGTAGGTATATCAAGGGATTCATTATCCTCATTATATTTTTTGGTATCATTATATTTTGTGTTTCTGATATTTAAGTCATTTAATTGAGCTGACGAAGCTTTATTGTTTTGCAGTTTCAATTGTTTAATAGACATTGAAAAAGAATCTTTGATTTTAGCGATTGACCTACTAGCGAATGACTTTTTAGAATTAGTAGAAGTGTCAGATTTTACTGAATTTCCACTTTGAGAAGAAAACATTGATAAAGATGATTTAGCTGACATATGTGATTTCAATGACCTGCTTGACTTAACCGATTTCATAGATAATGCGGATTTGACGCTTCGTAAAGAACGAACCTTATGGATTCCTAACCTTTCTGATAAAGATTTCTTGTCATTGATATTTGTTCCACTAGTGAATGCACTCGAAGATAATGAGGTACGCGGCTCATAATTTGAATCCTTTGTTTCCTTGTTATTATCTTCTTCACTTGGAGTATAATCCATACCTTCATTAACCATAGTATCTAATGGACTAGATGGAGACATGCTTTTATTTTTCACGTAACTTATAATGTTTGATTTCAAACCGGGAGAGCTTGAGCGAAAAGTTGTGGAATCAGATGATTCTTTGATGCTTGTTATTGGAAACTCCTTTTGTGACAGCATCCTTGATGATTCTAACATTTCCATTGAAGGACTTTTTGAAAGCGTTTGCGGAGTAGCTGTGATATTATAAAGATTTAAAGGAGATGACGTATTTTTTTCAGAGTGATTTTTCATAAAGGATTCATCTTTTCCAAGACTTGATTTTCTCACTGGAAGCATTGAGCGTTTCTTCTTTATTTTCTTCTGATTATTATAGCTGTTTATAGAATTGTCTGATTCATTAGACTGACTCAATAAATTGGGATTTTCAACTATTCTGAAATCCACCAGTTGATTCTTCAGTGAAGTTTCGTGAATTTCATCTATAGGCTTACTGCTAAATTTGATATCTGTCTCAAAAGTTTCTGATTCAGTTTTTATTGGTGTTTGGATAAATCCGAAAGGGGAAGTATTCCTGCTTTTAGAATTTAACGAATTTTTGCTTGTTCTTTTAGCTTTAGACATCTCAGAATCATCAATGGTTAGGGAAAATTTCATCAAAGGTTTAAAAATTGAAAATATTTGACCACAATTCTCATTAACTTTTGCATTATTTAGGTTGTCATATTGAGATTCCTTAGATTTAATTTCACGGGCTAATTTATTGAAAAAAGCGTCATTACTGTAGGTGGTTTCAAATTCCTTAACAAGTGAATCATCAAGATCCAAATAAAAAACCATGTATATATAATACCCTTTAGAGTCATTTGGAATAGCATAGTCAAAACTATATCTGAAAGTGGAGGATGAAATACGTGCTGATGTAGCACCTTCATCACTATCCCGATACACATCACCAATGAGGTAAATATCAGGATCATTTTCTAACTCTTCATCGATTATTAAATCTTCTTCAACAAGGGCCCTAAGTTTATTATCAATATCCAAAATAGTTTTACCTCTAATAAGATACAATTGCTTAAAAATTAAATTATTTAAATCAAGGTCTTGGTTATCTCTATGTTTTCTATCAATACTAGTATGAAGGAACGTCTTTTTTAACACATTTTGAAGATAGTTGTTGCGCATATTTGTGTATGAGATGTATTTTTCATCTGTTTGAACGGTGAATTCAATAGCAGGACTCGGACGAACAAAAATTGCCCTGCGATCATTAGAAACACACTTTTTAACTGTAATACTTTCATCTTTGTTTTCAATTATAATAAAATCAGGATTGTTTATTCCCGGCTTATTGTTTCCCAATTCAATACTATGAGATTGATTAATCAGTATTTTTAGAATATGAAAATCAAACTTAACAGCATTATTAACTAGAACGGGACAAATCATTGAGCTTCTTGCGGGATTTGGGGCAACTTTGTTCCCAACGCTCATTTTTATGATCGTTCGTGGTATTTGTTGGTTCACAGAATTAGTAAATAATCTTATATACCTCAATTATACCGTCTAGTATGATCAGCCCTGTAGAGAATCTAATATTTTTATTATCTTTAATGTTGTTATGATTATCAATTATTATTATTATGATACGGAGGAATCTTGTAATGGAGATATATTAGTGTTTAGTAAACACAGATGATAATATCCTTTTTTTTTCTTGAACTTAGAACACCCTTTATTACTAAAGCATAACTGAAAAAATAATCAATGCTGTTATTTTAATGTGGAATTTTTTTCATAGCCTGCTGCGAGCGTATCTAATAAAGATGTGAGTTTGTGTAACAATACTGTTTTTTTTCTTGTTTGTTTCTTTTTTTTTTTTTTTTTTTTTTTCCAAATTACTGCTTTTGGGGAAAGATAGATTTTGATTAAAATAATATTTCCACAATACTTAAACCCTTTACAAATAAAGTAAATCCAAAGGTTAATCTTTTTTCTTTCTCTCAATATATCATTAGAACACGCTTGTTTAATATACAATATTGCAAAAAAAAGAATCTGCCTTAATTAGTACCTTACGGTTAATTTAGCTGAAGAAAAAAGGAAAATTACTCGGAATTAATATGGAGGTTTGCCTAGATTCATTTTGCATGAACATACAGCTAATTTATGCCCGAAAACGATGCATCTGTGACTTTTTATGTATATAGTGACGAAAGTTACTAATAACATAGAATAGAGAGAAGATTTGCGTCTATTCATTCTGATATGTGTTGCTTAGTTCAGCAAGATTGATTGAATCCAAATTAAAATTTACCTATATACTATACATAATTTTCCAAGGCAAATTGATAGTATCAAACATCTGTCAAGGATTTCTCTCTGCTTTTTGCCTAGCATGCAACTACGCGGTATCTGTTTTAGTACTTTATAAATTTTTGAGGTATGCTATCCTGACGCTGTTTCTTATCATGCTTAAAATTGGTTCTTGATGGATACCGAATTACTAGTGAAGAAGTAATACGAACTGCTTTTTGTATAATGAATTTACGTTTCGCTTATTTTGCTGGATTATTCTTCTTTTTGTCCTTGTTTTCCTAATAACTACTTGTTTGGTATGTATACTTGTGTATAAATATGCAATCACACAAATCAAGTTAAGATAGTGCATATTTTGCTTTGGGGCAAAAAAATAATTATTCTTTGAATTCTCAAAGCTCGAATACCTCCAATAAGAAAATTAATGTGTAGTCAATTATCTAAGATTTCACACTTATAAAAGTTTATGGTTTCTATATAAAGACTTATAAATTCTAACATGAATTCAAATGATGAAAAAACTCATCTATCCTAACCAGAAAACGGGAAAGTTCCGCCCCCTGTTTATCGAATGATTCTTTTCGACTCAAGATATCATTGCTTTATCAAGTATCATCATTTGGCTGCATATTTTCTAAAAGCAGGAGAATTTTTTCCTTTCCAAATTGTTTTATAAATAGCAGTATCTTTTGCTCTTCAGATACTTCGTTATTAATCTCTTTGGGACTTAATGGGTTTCCTTTTTTAGTCATTATTTTGCTTCTGCACTGGAATTCAAGTAAGTTTCTGGCAGTCTCAATCTTAGACAATTCAAGAACTGCACTGCTTTTATTTTGCTCATGATTGTTTATGCTATCAACTATTTGATTGAAGATACACATCGTACGAGAATTGAAATTGTCGATCTCTCTTTGTCTTTTTTCCTTGACAGAATCCACAAAGTCTAAAATCACACTAGATTCGGGGTATCTGTATATAATACTATCATTATTGTCATCCTCAAAGATTTGTTTTTCTCCTTTTCCAAAATCGCCATATTTGGGTGATAATGTATAATTTTTCCAGTACTTTGTCCGGATCACAGCACCTACCCCATTATTTGTATCAAAGCTTTTCTCGATTCCCTCAAACTTTCTTTTAGATAAAGTTGTAGATTTGAAATCATGGTCCAATTGCAGAACATTGTCGAAAAGCAGTGTTTGCTTACGGATTTCATTTGGATCTTCTTCTTTTTTCGAAGATGAATTATCAACCTTTATCTTACTAGGTTTTTTGATATCACTTATGATCTCAAAATTGTATCCGTTGTTGGAGAATTTTCTGGATACGCAAACATCTAAATTCGTTCTATCTTTAACCTTCAAGCCACCATTACTAAACTTGGGTATATTTGGAACATAATTGGAATTTTGATTAATCAAATCATCAATATGATTTGGACACTTCCACTTTTTTCCTAAAATTTTAATAGAAGACAACGGGGGGTTTAAACAATCTAAGTGCCAGACAAGAGGGCAATATTCACACTTTATTAGGTTTTTATTGGTATGGAGTCCGGATTTTCCACATTGGTAGCAGAATAAGGGCTTTGGAAGGCTTTCAGATTTGAAGGTTTCCGAAGAACTCTTTGCATTATTATGTTCACTTGTTACATTGGTACTTATCGTACTAATCGTAACGTTTTCTGGATTTTCGTCATCTATCTGAGAATCGTAGATATGAACTGCCTGTGCCTGCTGAAGACCTTTCTTTCCTACAATTTCTTTATAGTACTCGTTTTCCACAGAAAATTCACCATATTTTCCTTTAGATACTCCTTCAAATCGTTGCCAAATACCACTTGGAAGATCAAACTTTCGAGGGTTCTTCTTTTTCATATTTATAATCAACTTTCCAAAAATTCCATTAACAGTTGGTAATTTGATATGTTGCTCTTTAAGCTTACGGATTATGCAGTGGTTACAAAACCAATCCCCTTCTGGTAATTCATCTTCTTCTAGAGGGGGATTTAAACATTCTAAATGAAAAGATTTTGGGCATCCCTCACAACAAAGAAAATTTCCAATACCGCCACAAGCAGAACAAAAATCTTCATTGTGATCAACTGGTTCCACTGATCCCGCTGTTGAATTATCGGATAGCTTTTTCTGAACCTTTTTTGGTGGTTTTCCTCTTTTCTTTGCTTTGGGTTTTTTGTCTGCGTTGTCTAATAAACCTAGCAAATCTGAATTTATATTAGTTAACTTTAATTTGATTTTATTATATTTGAAATTTTCACTATTTTTTTTTTCAGTCAGTATGCTGCTACTGAATCCATCTCGTAATTCACTATTCTTTGACTGGTTATTTGCAGTTGAAAACTCGTTTACCGGATCGTTCTGGAAATTTGACTTATCAGTTTTCAAATTTGCGTTATACTGTTTCTTGAGCTCCTCTTTTCTTTCGGCCTCTTCGACCTCAACTGAGTCCAAAATAGTGCTTCTTTTACTGGTTCTTCTTGCTGGTGTAGAACTATAACTTGACTGTGGAGGCATGTGTTCCAATGGATAACCAGTTACTATAGGTGTACTTGAAACTGAAGTTAAAGACTCCTCTGCAGAGTCTAGTATGTGTGCTATCTTCCTTTTCTTTATTGATACAGGCTTTTCCGGATTCTTTTCATTTTTTGATTTTCTTTTGATTGATTTGCTAAAGTTTTTATCCACTTGTGCTAATGATTCACTATTCACATCATTGAATTTATCATCATTACTTCCGTATTCAACATAACTAATATCCTGAACACCATTATTTACTTCCAAATCATTTCTACTAAGGTCCACAATATCACTGTCAGCTGTCTGACTATCAACATCCTTATTAATGCCAATATCTTCAGATTCCTCTTCGTCACCAAAACTATCTGTATCTGTTCCTGTACCAGCACTTTCATTATCTGATTCTCCGTCATTTTCCTCATTTTTTTTACTGTTTAGGCTTATATAGAGTTTATTATTTTTTCCTAGTTTCACAGCATAGTAATTACTTTTCATTATTGTGCCTTTCTTTGAAATAACTTTGTTCTTTGAATTATCCTTGAGTGTGCCCTCAGCTTCAGAAGAAGCCTCATTAGATGACATTTTTATTGCACAATTTTTATTTATATCAAATCTGCACTTCCTCTATAGATTCTCACGAACCAAAACCAAAATGAATTAGTTATGAAATAGTCAAAAAAGAAGAACAGACCCTTTGATTCAAGATGGTTGATATTTCAGCAATTAAAGGAACCTCAAACCAGCAACCAATGTAGTAGCGATCTAATTCAAATTTTGAGGTACCGAAGATGAGAATATCAACTAATCTGATTGTTTAATTATTGTCATGAAAGAGCTAAATGATAATCAATTATACACAAGAATTGAAAGAAAAAAGATAAAACAAAAAAAATTTACGCGTCTTTTTTTTTTTTATTGTATAACTTTTCAGCGAACATAAATATCTGTTAGGTTGACGACATGGATAAATAAATATACCAACTGTACAAGACTAAAAACAATATATAAATGAACAATTAATGAGATGAAACTCTGAAAGTTATCAAGCCTGCCAATATGAGTTCCTGTTGTTTAAATTGTGACTTTTTATTACTAGCATTAACCAAACTCTGAAAGTAATTACAATAAACAAAGAATATTCAAAGGCTTACGAAATCCAGATTGTAAAATCTTCAAAATGTAAAAAAGAAAAAAAGAATATATCCATTAAATCAGTGAATCATTAAAAAAAAACTTGTCATCAAAGTTCATACAATTAGAATTAGAAAGGGGCCTTTTTTTAACAAAACTATCCAGGATCTAGTTTAAGATAGCCTGTAAGCTCTCGTAATCAAATATAGTTCCACCTTCTTTCAATGTTGTAGCTAATATAGACAACGAGAACAGAGTTAAATCAGATGCTTTTCTAAAAGTATTGAGGTCATTGTCATAATTTTTCATCATTAATGATATGAATTCGTCCAATAATTTATTTTTTGCTTCATTAGTTTTTTCCATTTTACTATCAACAGAACTTCCTTTTTTTATGTTCTTAGACTTTACCAATCTAGTATCAGTATCATCTTTAGAGAGTTCAGATAATTTCTCCATTAGCTTTTCACGGGATGCTTTATTTTCTGGAATGTCAGTCAAGATATTATCTAAAATAAATTCGTTCAAGAACGTTTCTCTATCTCTCACATCATCCACAGATAACCCAATGTCAACCTTTTTACTGTTTTGAGAATTTAGCAACTTAAGATTTTTCGCGAGAGTATTATCGATTTTAAATATTTTTGTAATTTCTAACTCAGGTTGAAATTCTTCTTCCTCAATAACTTCTCTTAACTGAACATTACTGCTGATAGACTTTGGCACCTGTGCCATGTGCTCAGAAGTTCTGTTTTCTAAAGTATCTTCGTCATTCTCAGAATCATTATCACTACTACTATCACTACTGCTACTACTACTATCATCTTCAGAGGACGAAAAATCTTCAGTTCTTCTCTTTTTTCTTCTTCTACTATTATTGTTTCTTCTTTTACCATGGGAAGAATTTGATAGCTCATGCTTTGACGCATACGTTTCATTCTTATTCAGGACGCGTGTATTAGTTTTAACCGGCGATACCATATTCGAATCTATCTTTTTATTTTCGATTTTGTTAAATCACAAGTACACTATCTTTCCTCTCAATTATATGCTATATAGCTTCAGAATCAAATAAAATATTCTAAATTACTATTTTTTATGTCTGTAAGCTGGAGATGACATTAAAAAAAAAAATCATTTACATAGTTGATGCATGTATGTAAAAAAATACTACATAACTTCAAGGAAAATAAAATCAATCTAACATATTAAAGAACTGCTTCTTATTTAAAACTATGATACTTTTTGCGGAGAATCTTTCACTATTTTGACATTATTTATCAAATCTTTATTTTGCAATGTTACGCTTCTAGTCTTGTTATTCACTTTATAGATACCAACCAATCTTTGGGATAATTCGAACATATTATTTCTCAAAGAAATCACAATAAATTGAGCGTTCTTAGTTCTTTCTTTGATATAATTTCCCACAATTGAAACGTTTCTGAAATCTAAAGCTGCATCTATTTCATCCATAACATACAACGGTGTCGGCTTATATTTATGAAGAGCAAAAACTAATGCTAATGATGATAATGTTTTTTCACCCCCAGATAAATTAGAGATATTTTTCCAGGATTTTTTCGGTGGCATGACACTAAATAATATTCCTTCTGCGAATGGATCCAAGCTATCGACAAGCTCTAGTTCAGCATTTCCTCCCATAGTGATCATTTGATACATCTCTTTTAGGGACATGGAGATTGTGTAGAATCCTTTCATAAACTCATTTAATCTTTTCTTTTTTAGCTCTTCCACAAAATCCCGTAACTTGTCACGGTTTTCAACGGCATCATTAAGATCCATTTTTCTATTATGGAATTCCTTCGCTCTTTTACCATATTCTACGAGAATTTCAACATCAACCTTGATAGTATCGAGCTTTTCTTCGAGACTTTCAATTTCTGTTAGTAGAGTTTCCCTGTCGTATTGATTCAATTGCTCTTCAGTGAAAACATTAAGCTCATTACTTTTGAATAGACTTTTTAGCTCCTCAATTTCGTTGTAGGTCAATGCTCCACTATTATCACTTTCATTATTTTCATCATTTTCATCTTCATCCTCATCTGCATCTTTATTTTTAACTTCGTCTTGATTTATCTCCAGTCTATTACTTGCATAGCTAGTATCACCTTCTTGATTGTCTATAGACTCTTCATGACTGCTTTCGCCAATCATGCTTGCATTATCATTTTCGTTTTCTTTTGAAATTGGTTCTTCCGAATTTACTTGGTCATTATTTGCTTCATTTTCTGGTGAATCTTCTACCTGCTTGGTTCTTCTTTTTCTTTTTCTGCTTCTTTTGTTTTCATTATCTTTAGGCTTCCTAATGGAAATTCCCAAATCTAACCAGCTGATCAATTCAGAAACATCTCTAATTTCGAGTTGTTCTAGTCTATTTTTCACCTTGGAGAGGCCCAAAGTTTCAGAATTGACCTTATTTTGTAAATTTTCAATTTGGTTCTCTAATTCTAGTTCCTCAGATTTGAAGTTTTCTATTTTCTCATTATTAAGAAGAAACTCTTCTTTAGCATCTCGTACTTGAGATGAAATATTATCCTTTTTGGAAACCAAATCATCAATTTGAGACTCAAGCTCAGCTTTCCGCAGATCAGCTGCTTGGCCGTTCATAAACAGTTTACATAGCTTCTCAAACAGAAGTTGGGAGTCAGACAATTCTTTCTTATTTTTAAGTAAATTTTTTTCGTTTCTTTTTACCTCGTTTTGTAATTTCTTAATATCGTGTAAAAATTTTGACGATTTTTCTTTATAAATCTCAATATTCTGTTTGATTCCATCGATTTTAGAGGTAAGTAATTTTAAGTCATCACCACCGATCTCCATTATCTTCTGTTCTACAGACTTTAATTTAGATTTCAAGCTTGATGAGTTTGTTTGGAGTTTATTCAATTCACGATCTAGTTCCTGAATTTCGGAGTCAACAACTGCCAATTCCTTATTGATAGCATCTTTATTAGCTTGCTTGTCATTCGTTAACTGCATTACAGATTTTGTTAGATTTTTCAATTCCCCACTAAGAGATGATATTTCCATCTCAGCCTTGTTAATCTCAATATCAACTTCAGGTTTTCGATCCTCTAAATCTTTAAAGGCCGTTTGCATTTGTAACAATGTTTCACTTGCCAAACCATAATGTTGTTCTTTTTTATTGAGCTCTTGTTCAAGGAGTTGAACATCTTCTTCAGTTATAATATCCGTAGGTTCATTGGTTTCTTTTGAAGCTTTATTTCTGGCAGAATTATTATCAATTTTCATCCCTCCTTTATTTACATTATTTCCCCCACCAGAAAGAGTACCAGATGTATCTATCAATTTACCATCTAGAGTAACAACTCTATATCTTCTGTTACTTCCATAGGCAGTCTTGTTTGCTGTTCTTAAATCGTCCGCCACTAGAGTTTCTCTTAGAGCTGAATAAAAAGCAGGTAAAAATTTTTGCTGCGACACATTTATCAAGTCAAATAATCTGGAGCAATTCATCGGATATTGACTTTTTGGTGGGTAATTCTGTTTAAGCTTGTCCAAGCAAATAAAACGAGCGTAACCAAGGTTATTTGACCTAAGATATGAAATGCATTGCTGACCAACTTCAACACTACCAACAACAAGATCATCTAATTGAGAGCAGGCAGTGGAAATGGCAACATCGTATTTAGCAGAAATAGTTGCTAAATCTCCAAGTCTTCCATAGAAGCCTTGTATTCTTCCTGATTTTTGCAAGCGAAGTAAACTTGTCAATACTTTTGACTTATTTTTCGAATTATGAAGATTAGATTTGGCATCGGAAAGCTTAACTCTCAATGAATTGAGATTATTATTCATATCAACAAGTTTCAGCTTAGCTTTATTAATTTCTATTGAACCATTTGCTAAGTTCTTATTAATCTTTTGCCTTTCTTGCTCAAGATTAGATAATGTTTCTTTCTGATTTTTCCCTTGATCAATTATACTTTCCATTTTATCTTGCATTTCTGTAATCTGTAAATCAATATCTTTAAACTTTTTCTCGATTAACGATCTATGAGAATGCTTGAGTTGGATGGCAGATTTTTTATTCTGAATTTCGTCCAACCAAGGTTGTAATTTTTTCTGAATTTCTGCTATTTTATCGTTAAAAGGTTTGATTTTATCCAGGAGTTTCAATCTCAACTGATTTAAATGGCCAGCTTCCAGCTTCAAATCATTTTCAAAGTTCAAAAGCTTTTCATCATTTATGGACTGATCAGATTTCAAAGATACTAAATCTGCATTGCCTCTTTCAATTAAAGATTCGAATGAACTAACTGAGTTTTGGAGCTTATCTATTTTATTTTGTAAATTCTTTTTTTGCTCGTTGAACTTGACAGATTCTTTATCTAAACCACGTTGAATTTTTGTCAATGAATCAATTTCCTGATTGATAACAACAATATTCTTAGAATATTGGTTGATTTTTTGTTCCAACTCTTTGGTTATTTTCTTTATTGCTGAATTCTCAATTTTGCCTTTTTGAAGCTTTTCAATTAAATTATCAAGATTTGATTTATGTTGCATTACTATTTTCTGTTTCGAATTTAGCGTAAACTGGTAGTATAAATTCTTTTTCAATATCAATTGTCTTTCATACTTTAAATAAGAAATAGCAGAATCTTTATCATTTTCTAGTCCATTCTTTTCATTCTCAGTTATTTCAAATCTATTTTTTTTCTCAATACAAATGTCATTTAGATCACTAATGCTGTTTAGATTATCTTCAATTTCTGCTTTATAGTCAGAAGTGCCTATAATGTCTTCCAAATATTCCAATAATCCATCATCTGTATCCTTTTCAGCTTTCGGCTTCATCTGAGCGATACTTTCGACCTCACCTTGAAGAATAAGAAAACGTTTATGATCAAGGTCAATACCTTTTTCTTTTAGAAGTGTTGTGACTTGAGTGTAATTTGATTTCTTACTATTAATGAAATAATCTGATGAGTTATTTCTGTATGCTTTTCTGGTTATAACTAAAATTTCTGGTTGATTTGAGTTGATCTCTTCAAAATGAACATCGACCGAGCAGAATGGTAAATTTTTGTAATTTTCAGAATTATGAATAAGTTCTGATAATTTAGCTTGACGCATTTTAGAGGCACGGAAACCAAAAACAAACAACATTGAATCAATGACATTAGATTTACCTGATCCATTTGGGCCTACTACAGCATTAAAATTTGCATCGAATGGACCTATTTGTTGTTCGCCAACGTATGATTTGAAATTTGTCAAAACAAGTTTATGGATAACCAAGCGAGGAGAGTTTAAAGGTTGAGTATTAGATGGATTCGCAGAGTTGTATTTCGTTGGGGAAGAAATCTTGATTAAACCATCAGGAGACTCTTCTGGGGTTCTGTTTAATATTGGGGAGGATGAATTGGTTACCAGTGGCTTTGAGAAAGATAAGTTCGGAGGAGGCCGAAGCGAGGGAAGTTCGTCAGCAATGAAACGTTTCTTTGATGGAGAGATCACGTTATTTTGGTTGGATAGGTTTGCTGACTCCGAAGATGATTTCAAAGGTGACCGAGGACCTTCAAGGGGCATCTTGGTTGTAAGTGTGATATGTGGGGAAATAAGACTTGCAAGTAAAATAAAGAGAACAAGAGTTGTGTGGATAGTGACGCCAATGAGAGTTGTAGAAACAATAAAGACAACTAAAGCTGTGAACACTAAGGACAACGAGAGTTATGGTTTAAGATAAAATTGAAAAACTGCCTATGTTTTTTTTTTGAACGAATTCTAAGGAATAAAAGTTGATTGAGGAATCGGAAATTTTCACGCGCAGTGATTGGAAATTCTTTTTGAATCTTTGCTGATAGGGCTGGAATGGAATCTCGTGTACGGAAAAAGGTTTCACGTACCTGTAGCTGCTTTTATTCTTTTTTTGAGGTTTGCCAGTTCTTTATTTCTTTCAAGTGTCTCTACTCTATTCGTTTGCCTAGCTAATTTGCTCGGAAAACTTGTGGGACTCAATTGTCTAAGTTGTATGCTTTTGATGTTTTACAGCTTTGAGGAACCTTATTGTTTTGATTTATATTTTGATCTAGGAATCTCTGTTTTCGATGTTTTTGCTGCATACATACTTATTGAGAGGCTACCATAAAAGAACCACACCCAAACACCTAAAACCTGTGCATTTAAACATTAAGTCATACATTCACCTGCAGAATGACCATTTACAGAATATAACTGCACAATCAACTACTTTGCAGCTTGCAACTACTTTATTACAATAAGTTTTGAATGAATTTGTGCTATAGTCACGTGAACAATCACGTGACTCTCGGATACTCAAGATCTGCTATTGTCATTTTCAAGTGTTCCACACTGTGTATATAAGTATCTAGCTATACCCAAAAACATCTATTTATGGTAATAGCCGTTTATGGTAACAGCTTATTCGTCATTTAGCACGCGAATCTGGTGTAGTTGTTTCTGTATGTACCATTTTCCTTGACTAGATGCCAACGGTATATGTGCAGACATCTTAAGTGCGACTAGTTCAAGCAACCTGGATTGTATGGGTCGCTTTGTTTTTGACGGTTTTCTTCTACATCAGTTTCCGCACTCATTACTCTTCTCCAGAAACGAGTCAAGGCCTCCCATCACTGAATAGCTGCCAGCCAATCACATTCCTGAGAATATTTGCGGTATTTTTTATGTGCGCGATTTAATATTATTAGTTTGTGTACAATTAAAAAGAAAGAACTACCAACTGAAATTTTTTGGGGGCAGCACTGGCCTATAATATGTTTCGTTTGTTCACCGAAGAAAAAAATCAGTACCTATCCGCACGCCGGATTGTTTCCCTACTGCTACCTCTGCCATATGATAGTTTACTATAGAACTCTTTGAATGTCCCAATAGAATGTTGAAGGCCTATGATTGGCCAGAATTTTCTCAAAAGTAATTTTTTTTTTTTTTTTTCTGTAGAGCCCATGGACGGCCATACTGACAAAAAAAAAAAACATAAATTTAGAGAGAGACACACTAATCATACATACTGAGAGCCCTAGAAACCTAACAGTGATAAATTAGGGTTTTTATATATCAGTATTTGGATATCCTTGAAGATTTCTTGCAATCTCTCAGGAACCTACAAAGATCTTGTACACCAATCCACCCAGTTCTTCTAGCTCTCAGCATCGTGTCCTATATCTACGACTGTATCCCAAATAGAAGCGACCTCAATCGAAATTAGCCGAGTCGGTTCTCGTTTCCTAGTCTGAACTGTGTCCATTCGTATAACACAGCTGGGTGTTTCCATTTCATCAAACCAGTCACCTCCCTGTGTTCCATCCCATTTTTTTTTTCTTTCTTACTAGACTCTCTTCTGTTTCCTGTTTCCAAACACTGCCATATTTCTGTGCCACTCAGCATCGAGTCAGTTGTTTTGCATCACTGAGCACCAAATAGTCTACAAATATTCATCCTTGTGATCTGGGTTTCCACACTCTTGTTTCATTCGTTTCTCCAAAGTCTGGCCCCCATAATAGAGACTCTTTCTTTTTCTTTCCCACTTCTAGATCATGGTTTTCTGTCATACGTTTTCCAATATCTCAAAACGTGCTTCGGCAAAGGCACCTTCCTTCTTTGACTCCTCGTACCATCTTCGCAACTACACACAGCTAGCCTCCCCTGATTTGTTCACTTCTAACACATCTCGTGGCGAACATTACAACCATAACACAAATAATCACAGCAATAATTTTCCGAAATTCCAGAATGGTATCTATTCCTATACTTTGATCCTCGATCCATACACCTCAGGTCTCGCCCTCTACAATAGTACAAATAATAAGAATAACAACAACCAGGCACCAACAAAGAATAATAACAAATCTAATGCAAAATTGTTCAATTTCTCAGATGAATCGCAAAACTTGACATCCAATAAGTTCCTTATAAACATACCCAACACAATTTCTACAGTCAATGAATCATTAAAGCACACAAAATCTTCTTCATCAACTACTGTTATCAGTAACAGAAATGGGCTTTCCAGCATTTCAGCACCTCATACAGTACACAAGTCTTCTACACCTGCTATTGCTAAAAAGAATGTATCTCACACAGTGTCTAATAAATCAATAGGCAGCAAGAGAACTTACGCTACGGTTTCATCTTCTCAATCCGCTCTGGTTTCGTCTAAGAAAAATAAATTAGATGAAAATTCCGAAATAATAGATCCGCTTCTACTGCAAATCAGTGGCGTAGCCCCTCCAATAGAAAAACCCATCCCAATAACTCCCGAAGACCTGTCACTTCCAGCATATTTCCAAGAACATTTGCATCATATTCAGCAGCAACAGCATAAATATTCAAATTCTCTTCTCAAAAAGCAGCATTTGAAGTACTTCTCCGATATCATTCAACAAAGTCCGTCAAATGAAGATGGTATCGTTTTTTCTAATTTATTGAAAGGTATGCGTGATGCTATTGCTTCAGATGAGTTTTTGAAAGTTTATCCAATTTATCAGGCAATGAAGCGTAACCATTGCATGATCCCTGTTACTTTGTACAATATAATTCTTTATAACATTAGTTGTCTTCGAGACATTCCTGGTGAATGTATTGAAGCAAGATTAACCTCAGTTCTCAATGTTTATTCTGATTTGATTTCATTGAAAATGAAGCCAGACACTCAATCATATACATTGGTCATTAATTGCCTATTGCAAGGTGCTTTCAAGTCTTACGATTTGTATCTCAATAGAAGTAGTCAAGAGTTGGTTCTTGATGATGATGGTAATTTGGGATCTATAAAGTCAAATAACGGAGAAAATTTTTTCAGATTAGGATTGGAAATTTTCATGGCTTGTAATTTTACAAATTTACAACAATTTAACCAAGATTTGTACGAGTCATTGCTAATGGGATTGAACTTATTCAACTATAAATTCAAGGATTTCACAACATTTCAAAAATTTCTCCATGTGTTAAATTCATCCTCTAATTTCGAAAAAAATGGATTTTATTACATAAATATGATTAAGTATTCTATCAATTTAGAACATATCCTTGGTACTGAAGAAGAAAATAATGCTGGATTTAAATTTCTTTTGGAAATCTACAATGAATATAAAGCTTGCTCCAAGCTGGACTTATATTTGTTGTCAAGTCAATACAAGGTTTATGCAGTATTGATGTACTCGCTCTGTCAGTTTAATAATGCAAATATGGCAACAAAGATTCTTGACAATATACTTCTTTCTTCCAAACAGGGTAAGGCCAGCAGTTCCTACACTTCAAATTTCAATGAGAGTACACATGCTGTTGTAAACCAAGTTGCTGAAATTCATCTGGTTATAATGTTTTACCTACACTCCTTATTAACAGTTAGTACTTCAAAATCCTTACAGCTATTTGAAAAATTCAAAAAATTTGATATGATAGTAATGGATTCCGATATCGTTAAGCAATACTTTATAAATCTAATGATTGTTTGTTGTACAAACATCACTAATTCAAGCACTATCAAACAAAAACAAGAGAATACTCAAATGGCCTCATACATTTTTGAAAATTATTTTATGAGTGCATCCAAATCAAATAGTGATAAATCAATTTTTGAATACAGTAACGAAGAAGAATTTTTAATGCTGGCCAGTCCTAATGAAGTTTCCAACTTCGATAAGTGCAAATTCTTGATGAAATCTATAATAAAGAGTCACCAGCCAAATGTGTTGAGTTTAAATTCTAAGAATGACTGCAATTCTTTGAGTAAAGCTTTATCCATGTACATGATGCTTTGTTTAAACATCAATAATTTAAAGCATGTTGAAATGTACTTGAAGTTCGATGATTTGGAAAACAAAACCAAAAAGTTAGCTAAATCGTCATTACAGTTAATCAAATACTTGAATGAAGAATCATTAGCATGTCTAGTGATAGTAGCTATAATGAATAGTTTTTCCAGGGAAGAAATTTTCTTGTTGTTAGATTCAGTGGTTGATGTTAAAAAATTAACAAACGAGGATTGCATCAAAAGTGAATATCTTTATCCTGGGTTTAATGACGTATATCTCAATGGCTTTCTGATGAATCTAACTTTAAGTAAATTATGCCAAGATTCAAGATTCATTCAATTCATGAAAGACAATAGTGAAAACTTATCAACATTTTTGAACGGTTCATTTTTTAAAAGCTGTGTATCAGAGTTTTCTATCAAATCATTTATTTTGAGCTGTGAAACATCTTCTAATTTTCATTTAAATAAATTCATGGGTTTGGTACATACCTGGTACGAATATTTAAGAATTAGCAAGACTGAATCGAAGGAAGCATTCGAGACTACTGGACTTAAAAGTTTATTGAGAGTGATTTACGATGAGTTCGATAATGTTGATCATTATTATTTGATGCACAACATAAAGTCTGAATTAATACAAAAGAAGTTTTCCTCTGAGAACCAAAATCTCTCTGTCGCAGAGTCGAATTTTCTCGGACAGTTGAATATTTTGGAAGTTTTCAAGAATGATATTATCTTCTCATTTAAATGAGAGGATATAGAATCTCCTATGTGAAAATTAATAGGAGATCATCATTCTTATGTAATTTAATGTTTCTTATGTACTCTATTTTTAATATATATTATAATGATCATTTATGCTATCTTCCGTAAAATTTAAACCAATTAAAAAATTTTAATTTCAGTTAACCACCAAACGAAGGCTGCTTACAATTATTCTTACAATCAAACAAATATCTATATTATATATAACCTGAAATAAACCCAAAGCAATTCCTATGAATAAATATTTATATTAAGTATTATTTAGAAAAGTATACATAGTTTACAGAAAATCAGTTTCTCATATTTCTAACCTTTAATTTTTTTCCTTTCTTATGTTTCTTACCACCACTGCTGTCGCCATTCTTCAAGTGAAATGGATTGTTGAGAACACCATTTATATTATTGAGCTTGAAAAAGTCTGCATTAATTTCGTCGGATGCAGAATGTAGAGCTGCTTGTTTACCACCATAAAATCTTGTATTACTTTTGTTATTGTTTTCGTTATTTGCACCAATATGACTACTAAACGATAATTTGTTTAAGTCTTCAGCCAAACTAAAAGTATCTAGATCAAATTCATCGCTTGCATTGATCGCAGCTATAATTTGTTTCTGTCTATTTTCACTCAACAAATTAATAGTATAGATATCCTTATTGAATTCTAAAGACTCTTTCAATGATTGAGAGGTCCCATCAGCCTTAGGAGGTGGATTAACAAATAATAACTTTCCATTCACGTAATCTTTCAAAATATATCTGGCTGCCCTACTTTCATCGGCAGAACCAAAACCTTGTGTCATATAACCTCTGGCTCTTGCATATGCGTTCAATAATTCTTGAGCAGTCGGTATACCATCACCACCATCTTCCGCAGATTTCGTTGGAATAGCTATACCATAAATTGCTTCCAAAAAGAACTTTGGGATTCTTTGAGCTACCAACTGAGTAGGTCCAATAGATTCTCTCAACTGATCAATTGGCAATACACCATTACACACAAGTTCAGCATTTGTATGTGCAAAATTTGGAAATACCAAACCTGGACAATCACAAAGAATAATATCATCAGACAAGAGAATGGTCTGGAAATGTTTGGTTTTACCTGGGGTAGAAGATACAGAAACACGTTTTGAGCCGACTAAGGCATTAATGGTTGAGGATTTACCGACATTAGGGTAACCCACTAAACCAATTTGTAATTTTGGCTTCTCATTTGGATTAGGTGCCTTTGTCAACGGCTCCGGAGCTTCTGTGAGAAAAAGATCCTCTAATTCATCAATAGATAAAATTCTGACTTTTTCATCCAAATCCTTACTATTTGTATTGAAAACTTGTTTTTCAGTCACAGCGACCAGAGGTTCATCCTCCTTATCATCGAATAATTTTTCTTCGTTTCCATTATCAGATTCATTTTCATTTTCGCCATCATTTTTATCTTTATTATCATCTTTATTCTCTTTCAAAGTATTAAGCAAATTCTTTGTCATATTATCGTACTTGGTATTGAGAAGCGAATCTTCTAATTCTTGACGTTGCTTTTCTAATAATTCGTTAGCTTTACCAGCCGAAAAAAATGCATATGGAATATCATGCTCAATGAAATACTTTGCCCAGGCTACTCTTTGTTTTAAAGATAATAAATCCGCTTTATTTACCAACAACAAGTTTTTTTTCTTTGGATTTAGTTCTTTAACATAGTTTTCCAAATCAACAGATCTAAAAGAAAGAGGATTACGTGCATCAACAATTTGTACCACTAAATCTGAACGTTCAACCACACGCCATAATTGTCTCCAAACTTCCAAGTTTCTTTCGAATGGAGTTAACAACAAGTCGTCATTTTCTTTCTGTAATAATGCAAGATCTCTTCTCCATTGCAAAAATGATTTGTTCTCTCTATCCTGTAATTGTGATTTTGTTGTAGTTTCATCCCAAGTTGGTCTACGAGGAACAACCAATTTATTCTGATTTTTAAGGATTTCAACATTCAATGCTTGAGTTTTTTCTTCACTAAGCAAATAATTGGTAGGCTGACTGCTTTCTCCAATGATGGAAATTTGATTTCTTCTAACGGCTGTAAAATCCTTATTAGCTAAAGCAGCACTATTGAGAAAGTCGTCGATATGCGATTCCTGGGTAACAGATCTAAGTTTCACCCAATCTGCATCCTTTTTGTCAGTTGCAAATCGCGATTCACCATCAGGAAGAACCAGAATAGTATTTTCCTTGGTTCTTTGGTAGATAATGGCTTTACCTAAACCAATGGTATTTTTTTGTTTGTGGTGAATCGGTTTAGGACCTTTAGGAATCTTGAACTTTTTTGGTGCTTCTTTTGGAGGCATTTTTTCCTTAGTGTTTGATATAAAGAACTTTTATATAACCTTTCTGGAGCAATATGTCACTATTTTTATATCAATACAGTATAATAAAAAATAATAGCATGATAATACAATATTTCAGGACTTTCAATAAGCTAAGTTGTTTGGAAAGTTTATCTAAGATCAAAGATTATTAATTTTTTTTTTTTGCTCTTTTCATCTTCTGCGAGATGAGTTCAAATGAAATTAATTTATATTAATATACTGGGCGCACATTATAAAATATTACATACCCTTTTCGACTTGGGCGAAGACGAAAATACATCATATTTCACAGTAGATTGATACTATCGTGAAAAGTTTCGATTGTGATTAATAAAAATCATATATTTCTATAAAGGCTTCTATATAGTTACAATATCCTAAAGTTTGGGATTATATCTAGCATTTCTCGTAAATTAATATGTATGCACATTTGAAATCATCGGATTGATCGTTGATAACATCATCTTCATTAATTGAATGAACTTTAGTGTCGTCAATTCTGATCCAGCTAGATTTGTCTTGTCTTAAAACATCGACAGTGTAATGTCCAGCATTTGAGCTTGAGCCATGATGATATACAACACCACTTAATTTATAGGTAAACGGAAGCTTGGAACTATCTTTCAAGGTTTTCGATAACACTTGAGGAGGAATTTCTAATGTGTGACCATAAGAAATTTTTTTCTTCAATTTTTGAACTTGACCATAAGAAAAGTCTGAAAGTGACAAGCTAGAATTGCTCGATGATGTCGAGTTTTTAGAATTCATCGAGGATGGAGTTACGTAGGTGAATCTTTTCAAATGAATTACCAAAATCTTAGGCAATCTATCGATGAAAATTTGTTTCTGTGCGTAAATTTCTTTATTTTCTGTAGACTTGTAGCTAATTTGCTCAGGAAGAGAGAGGTGAACCAAAGCAGAGTGTACAGATTCAACCTCATTATCTGATATATCTAGCTGTATGTGCTGGAAAGGATCTAGTGTAATTGATTTAGTTTTGGAAACCTCATAACCATTCTTTATATTCGGTACCTGCAATTCTGAGCGAAATTGGCCGCCAAATAAATTAGAGATTGGAGTTGGTTTCACTTCCACAATTCTCTGGCTGTTTGTTTTAGTAGCAGTATTTCCAGATTTACCTTTTTTACTTTTACGCTCAGCAACAACCTCGTGCCATTCATCGCTTGAAACTGAATTAGCCAAAGCCGTAGTTGTGGTAGTCGTAGTTGTAACATCACTATCTTTCTTATCTTGAATGGATTTCAAAGTATTTATCACGTTTGTTTTCCACACAGATTGACTACTCAATGGGCTGTTCTTCAAGAAATTTTCAAATTCGCTATTTCTCATGCTTTTCAACACTGAAAGAAACTCGTCATGGATTCCATTAAGTAAATACCCTAAAAATTCTTCCGCATCTTCTTGTTCACCCCATTTGAGATGCAGGAATGTTTGTGTTTTATTAATTCTTTGGTAAAATGATTGAGGATTATAAGGACTGCCGAATTCAGAAGCAGCACCGATATTTTGTCTATTTTTCTTAGACAAAGATGTGGAAGAAGAAACAGTCGATAATGATTTTTTACTTTCTTGAGCTGTATTAGTAGATGTCAATCCAGTCATACTATTAGATCTATTTGTTGGATCTGGATTTACAAATCCGCTTATGAAGTCAATCAAAGCATCTAATAAAGGTGTTGGCGAGTCAGATTCACCGAAAGAAGCGACTGTTTTCTTTTCAATGGTCAGTAACATGTTATAAAATGGAGAACAGAAAACCAAAGATTGAAGAATAGAAGACATAAAACAGATATTACCTGTATTGATTAAACCGCGAGGCTGTATGGATGCGGGTTTATTGCTGACATATTGAGGTTGAAACATGATACGGAGCAATACGTTTCCAAGAGGCTCTACTGAGTTGTACAGATGATCAGGTAACGCTTGGGTAGTTATTGAATGTGTCGAAGATTCTGATTCTGAATTCTGAGTGTGAAGAGATTCAGCAGTGGAATTGGATCCTGTTGAAAAGGAAACGCCATTTTCAGCTGATTTATTATTACTGTCAACTTTATGCAGTATTTTTGGATTTTTATTCTCTTTAAGCTTTGCTGCAACGTTCCATTTCATTTGAGGCTTTACGCTACCGTTTGATTGTTTGGATTTCTCCAAAGACACATGTTGGTCATCTGAAGAGGGGGTTTGAGAATCTTCTGTTTTCTCAACTTGACTGTTATCTGTTTCTGTGATTGAGACGCTGCTTTTCTGTTCATCTTTAATTTGATTATCTGGCGTTGAATCAGCGTGTCGTACGTTGTCAGTCACAATCTTAGGAACCTCAGAAGAGAGAGATGGAGACCCTGGTTCGCTGATATTAGTGGAAGGAGTCTCAGATTGAGAATTGTATGCATTGTGGTTGTCCGAACTACTATCAGAAACACTATTCGTTTCACTCAACAAGTTCTGCTGATTATGACTCTCCCGTAATCTTTGTAATTGTGCTTGCCTTATCTGTGTGGTCCTACGTCTATAGGTGTTGAATTGTTCACGAGTAGCACCAAAGTATAATGGTGTTTGTTTTGGAATTGCTGTCATGTAGGATTATTAGGGTATTGGGGGTTATAATTTAAGGTTTTTCGAATCTAAAATGAAAAAAATGAGCAGTTAGAAGGAAACTAAGTGGATTGATTAATGAAACAAAATCTGTTAGCTGGAGTTTTAATGAGCGAAGTAGTTTAAAACAAATGCAGGAAATGGAAGAGCTGGTTGTTGATGCAAAATAAGGGGAAATGAACGTCGAAATTAGAAAAAGTATTGTATGTTTGATGTATTTAGGGTGTCTAATAGCTAAGACATGTATGTACTCCTGTTTTGGATATATGTTTATGTGTTTCTATTGTTCAAGATTATGTTTGCCTTGGTCTCTTCTAAAATACCATCAAAAATTTTCTAGGTTAGAAAATAATTCTATTTTACTAGTCTTTGTGGGATAGAGCGTATAATTTGATAGCGATTGAATATGTATTACTAACATGAATAAAAACTATGAAGAATATTCAAAAGAAGAATATCTGTTTCTCGAGAAACGCTGAAAATTGATTTCACCGAAATCATGAAATTTATCATAAGATTACAACTGAAAAAAAATTTTACCGCACAAAAAAAAAAATTACTAACAAAACATTAGCAATAATGCGTCCATACATCCATAAACCCCTGTAGGGGGGTTGAAAAAATTAGGTCGTACCCGGATTCGAACCGGGGTTGTTCGGAGGTTTCGAAATGATCAAAACCGAAAGTGATAACCACTACACTATACAACCGTGTTTTTCAGTTTGTTTACATACTTTCATATAAGAATTCACAATACCTGATGAAACCTAGTTGTCACGTGATGAATCATGTGATAATCACGTGTGGATTCTCTCTCTTGCAGCATGCAGTTTGCACTCAACCTAATTCTCAATCTAATAAATTATAAAATCTGCCTGAGATCGCTTACCAGCTGCTCTGATATCTTGATCAGACATATTACTGGTTGTAACCCTGTCGTTATTTTTTGGTGGTTCTTGAAGATCAGTGACGTGAGATTCACGTAACGTTGCTAGGTTATATAGTCTGAACGGTGCGAGCCAACCACGGCTACTTGGTATACGGAATCAAGAGAAACACATTATAAGTACGGATTCTGTAGGTAAATTGTTCCTTCAAAAAATTCTGCTTTTCATCAATATCTATCTCTTCAAAAAAGCAAAAAAAAACAGTACTGAATTCAAAAAAGAACATTTAGCATGCTACAAATTGCAACTTAGAAGTCATGTATGGCAAAACTTGGAGATAAAGTTGTCTGTACAATCGGGTGCTTTGTCTGATACGGCTAAATTCTCTTTTCCAACAGAAATTCGAATCTCTTAATTCTACAGAAATTCAAACCTCTTAATTCTGCGGACGTTTTTACTGAAATAGGAAATACAATAAACCCTTCAGTTATTCAAATCAGAATTATGCAGCTCGAAAACTATCGCTTCATCGCTCGTAACCACTTATTTCTTTTCCTGTTGATACCTGCATATCTAGTTTTTAACCCCTAATATTCAACTCAATCAAGCACTGGAATGCCTTTAACTTGACATAATTCATTGACAGGAACTGATAAGTTTTGAGAGGAAGCAAACGGCTCAAGGAAAAAGATATTAAGATTGGGTGCTGCTATAGGTGATTCGTAGAATTATTACTCGGAGAAACCCAGATCTAAACATAGCACTAAAAAAATGGAGACCGAGGCAGTAGATTACTTGAACTCCCCAATAGTGATAGATAACGGGTCTGGTTTAATTAAAGCTGGATTTGGAGGTGATGACTCACCGAAGACAATTATTCATTCGCTACTTGGGATTCCAAAATATACAAAAGTAATGATTGGTGCGGACTACAAAGATACATACATTGGAGCTGAGGCGCAAGAGTTTAGACTGCTTCTTAGTTTACAGAATCCAATTGAGCACGGCATAGTGACAAACTGGTCTTCAATGGAGAAAATTTGGCATCACACTATTTACAATGAGCTTCACGTGAGGTCACCGGAAGATTTACCAGTGCTAATCACCGAGGCACCTCTAAATCCATCTTTGAATAGAGAGAAAATGGCACAGGTGTTTTTCGAAACTTTCAATTCACCTGCTGTTTATGTTGCAGTTCAAAGCGTTCTTTCTTTATACTCACAAGGACGTACCCAGGGATTGGCAGTAGATTGTGGTGATGGTGTCATGCATGTAGTTCCTGTCATAAAGGGGTTTTCGTTGACTAATGCCATAATGAGATCAGATCTTGCAGGTAGAGATGTTACTGATCATTTGGCATTTTTATTGAGACGAGACGGCCATGTTTTTGAGAGCTCTTCCGAGAAACAATTAGTTAGGATAATCAAAGAAAAGATGTGTAGGGTCTCTTTAAATCCTGCTAAAGATGAATCTATGGCAATGGCTGGTTACAATACAAATGCAAGGGCCGAAGAAGTGGCATCTTCTACTCTTGCTATGGCAGCCTCAAGCGGTGGTAATAATACTAATACTTCTTCTGCAGATGACAAATCTTTGGCTGCAGACCCTCAGAATTCTTCGCTTACCTCAGGCTCATTTAAACTACCGGATGGAAACATAGTGGTTCTAGGGACTACTGCTTTCCGCGCGCCTGAAATACTTTTCAAACCTGAGATCATCGGCAAAGAATGTCTTGGGGTACAAGATCTTATTTTACAGTCTGTGAGGAAGTTGGATATTGAATCAAGAGGTCCAATGCTTCAGGAAGTCATTCTCAGCGGAGGTTCAACTTTCTTCAAAGGTTTTGGTGAGCGTTTGGTATCTGAATTGAAAAAGGGTTCTGGTAATGGTAATAATAAAATCAAAATATATGCAGCTCCTGAAAGAAAATATAGTGTCTGGATAGGAGGCTCAATATTGAGTTCTTTATCGTCGTTCAGACAACTTTGGGTCAGTAGTGCAGAATATCAAGAGAATCCAAAAATTGTCCATCAAAAATGCTTCTAATATAATAATACTAGAAACTCAAGGACACCAGACAAACAGGATTTTTATTAAAACTGTCGATATAAATAACTCATGGTTTGCGGTTTCCAGATATATTATTATTTATTTTGTATCTGAAGTTTCTCCCAGATGCAAATCATTTATTTTTCATTTACTTTTTATTTTAAACTGTTTTCCCTAATTCATTCCAGTAGCTTATTGTATATTACATATTATATATATTTATTTAAAAACCTGATACGCCAAGAATTAGAACATTGTCAAAAGAAAGAAAAGTATCCAAATCAGAGAGTTTTAATTTGTAGTTCTTAATTAGCTTCCCCTTTACATAAAATTTCAAAAACATGTCTTCTTTTAATTTGTCAATTATCAGGGGTTGACCTTCGCTTAATTTCTTAAAAAAAAGTTTCTCATAATTGTTGAATACTGTTTGTAAATCAATATCTTTATCAAAAGTCAATACTTCATCTGTGATTTTTTTGAACATCACTTCAATGTGCTTTGAGTCCAAAATATCTCTTAGGCTTTCATTATCACTGAATATAAACTTTACTAAACGAGAATTGTTGCTTCTTTCTTCTGCTTCAGCACTTTCTCCAAGAGACGTTATTTTATTAATGTCATTCAAAAAGTCAGGCCCCTTTTCAAAATAAGCGGAGGATCTATTGCTTTTCGAAACTTGGTTATCTAGTTGCGAACTGAATGATTGAATCTTGAAAGGTGTAATGGCACTTTTTCTAGTTCGAGAAACAGGATCTGCGAATGACTGTGGTAACAACGTCGCCTTCAAATCCGAATTTCTCATTCTTAAATTGAGCTCATTGAGTGGTGAACCCGAATCATACAAATTTAATGATTGAGTTTTGAAAATTGGGGCTGAAAGAGGCTCGTGAGGAGGAGAAGATAGAGGAGTATCGTTGTAATGCTTCTGCAAGTACTGGGTTGGTGTTTGGATTATTTTCTCAGAAAAAGAAGCATCGCATATCCTAGATTTTTCAATTTCATTTGGTTCGTTCATCAAAGATTCCTCATCAGTTAGAGAATCATCGCTGGAATTATCAAATGTTTTTGTACGATGATCAATTTTTTTTTTCTTATCGTACTTACTGCCTATGTCTGAAAATGGTGTTTGCTTAACTAAATCCAGCATTACATCAGTATCTTCGAAATTTTCAACGTTTGAAAACCTTAAATCTGTATCTGCTAACTTGTTGAGAATTTTCTTGACTTCAGTTACAACGAAAAACTGTTTTTTACTTAGATGGTCACATTTTTCCTTTGCTTTTCTGTTTTTCTTTTGCTCTTTTGTCAAATTTATAGACAAGTTGCTGAGCTGGATATTGAGTCGTCCAATTTTTCTCTGCAAATAGTCATTTGATTTCTCTAAGTCTATTACGGTGTTGGACAAAGCATTGCATTTTGACTCTAAGTGTTGGACAGTGGTCGAATAGGTTTTCTGTTTCTCTATCAGCAATTCATGCTGGGCTTTTACTCTCTCAAGCTCGTCAAGTTTGAACTTGAAGAGCTCTGCCGACGAAAGTAGCGAATCTACCACTTTCTCGTTGTCATTTTGTATTTTGTGGCTCATGTTTGTGTTTTGTGGCTACCAATAGTTTGCAAATTGAAGGGACTGCTTAAGAGCGTTATTTTTTCGAGTAGCGTTCGAGGATTTGTGAAACATGACGAGACTAAAGTGTCCTGGGGTTCTAAGCAGACCTGTATGGCTTATTTATACTCTCTTTTGTATCTTTTGGCTCTAGTAAAGAAAAAAAAGCAGGTTTCAGAAGAAGAAGAAAAAATAACCCATCAAAAAAGGAAGAGAGCAGCGTTTTGGGGGGAATTTTCCACCTGCAGAACCTGTTTGCTACAGGTCGGAAATGTTTCGCCTAATGTATTTGGATCACATGTTTTGGCTCACCTTAGGTGGTTCAGCAATAATGAGAGTTAACCTGAGGAACAAACAGCAGTTCTGTGCAGCAAATGACCCAGATGTTACCTGTCAGAATCAAATCCACCGAAGCATCTCATGTTGAAATCGCAACCTTATGTGCGCGCCAGGGCAGGTAACTAGTGCATAAATATGTATTATAAATCATGTAGCTACGGTTACTGTCTTTCTTTTGTCATTTATGACTTCATTGCCATAGTTAACCCGAAAAAGAAACGCAAACAAAACAAAAAAATTAAAAAAGCCCGCCAAAAGAAAATAATGAATTGAGCCGCTGGCCAGATTTGAAAATGATATATTTACTGAGGAAAAGCATATAAAAAAGTAACAGCAGGAAAAAAAATAACGATACTTTTTGCTACTACTTAATAAGCTTCTGGACTTTTACACTTCTGGACTTTCCACCCAAGGACTTGCAACATTGCTGGATTTATACATACTGAATTTATATATTCTCAGTTTATACATCCTAAGTTTATATATCCTAAGTTTATATAACCTGAATTTATATATCCTATACCATTCTTCTAAACTAGTTCGAGGTTTTGCGTTGCTGAAATATTGAAATTCAACGGTTACTCAAAGTTCTGACCCTGCTAACAGTTCTAGATATCACAAGCGTGTTTCCCATTAATTCAGCGAAATTAGCATTCAGAAAACCACATTCCCTTACATCCCAGCGTGTCTGTATCAATCCACACCATTTGGCACACCACTAGGGAAGAATACTCTCCCACATCCAAGATTTCCTCCATCCACGACAGACAGCAAAATGCTTGACGTATGTATAACTTCTCGACAGCTAGACTTTCTCAACGATTTTGACTAACAATGCGTTTTTCTTCTTCCCCCGGATATTTTACGTATTTTATAGGGATTCAAAAGCTTACTCAGCAAAAAGAGACACGAAAAGTCAGAAAACAACTCTGCTTCTGTCTCAAAAACTAACTCAATAAGCGTTCCTTCGGGAAGCGTTCCCCCAGCCACACAGCAATCAACAGCACATACATCAGTAAATAGCAGTTCTTTGTTGGGCAAAAATGACCAAGCAGGAGCTGCACGTTTCCAACAAACTGCCCCAACTACGGTTCCTGGGGTATCAGCACCAATAGCCCCAGCTGTCGTTCCTGACGTCATTCCAGGTATGGCTCCTGCCGTTAATGCTATGGCTGTAGATATTCCTGTTCCAGTAGTTGAAACAACATCTACCTCGAATCCAAAAAAAGGTTTATCAGCCGTTGACCACAACATATCTCAGAATTTTGAAAGCTTGCATATAGCTCCTGAGGCAGAGGAGTACCACAAAGATATTCCAATCACGAATAACAATGCTCCAAATAATCTCAATATCGAAGAGAGTGTGGCAATGTACGATACAAAAATTTATAGACCGTTGGAAAGCGTCTCTGGAAGTATAAATAAAAAACACAGATACCAAACACTCTTGGATCATGGCTATAAATACTTTGAAAAATTGGGAGAAGGTGCTTTCTCGAAAGTGTTAAGAGGTGAAAATTCAGGTAAAACTAATGAACAGGTAGCCATCAAAATTATTTCAAAACAGAAATTAGATGTCAAGCAACAAAAATCCGTTTTGAAAGAAGTCATTATATTGAAAAAATTGAACCACACTAATATCATCAAGTTTGTCGATTTTTACGAGGATTTGAAGTACTACTATATAATTCAAGAATTGTCAAGAGGTGGTGAAATTTTTAACCAAATTGTTGATCTCACTTATTTCAGTGAAGATTTGTCTAGGCACGTGATTTGTCAAGTCGCTGAAGCTATCAGATATTTGCATAATGAAATAGGTATAGTTCACAGAGATATCAAGCCTGAAAATTTACTATTTGACCCAATAGAGTATTTCCCATGTGAGAACAAACTTAGACAATCTGATGATCCAGCTACCAAAAAAAATGAAGGTGAATTCAAATATGGTATTGGTGGAGGTAGTATAGGTAGAGTTCAACTTGCTGATTTTGGTTTATCAAAACAAATTTGGGAAAATAAAACTAAGACCCCTTGTGGTACTGTTGGTTATACTGCTCCAGAAATCGTCAAAGATGAAAGATATAGCAATAAAATTGATATGTGGGCCCTTGGATGTGTATTGTACACTTTACTTTGTGGTTTCCCACCTTTCTATGATGAAAAAATCGATGTTTTGACAGAAAAAATTGCCTTGGGACATTATGAATTCTTGAAACCTTGGTGGAATGAGATCAGTTTCGAGGCAAAAAATTGTGTAAAAAATTTGCTTTGTGTTAATGAAGCTCAAAGATATGATATCAATGATTTTTTCAAGGACCCATGGGTGATGGAATTTTTAAATAAACTACCAAAAGACGAAGCTACTGGCAACTACGTATATACTGGATACGACAAGATTTTGGAAAAGCAACAGAAGGAGACGAGAAAACAGGAGCAAGATATGAGCAAGACCACAAAGAAATATGCTATTTACAGACCAATGTACTATTCTCCAGCTTTAGAATCTCCAGCTGGTATAAGATTGAAGGATGCTTTCGATATCTCTACAGCATTGCATCGTGAAAACGAAGAGAAGAAAATGAAGGGTAAAAGAATGATCAATCCATTTGTGGGCACGCCTTTGAATGATAACAAGTTCAATCTCCTAGAAGAAGATGAGGAAATGGAAGATGACACAAACCAGGAAGACAATGCTATTATGAATAGAATCAATAAACAGCACAATGTGACTAACGATATTCATCAGCAGATACCGAAAAACAATGCCATCTTTGAATTGAATTTGGACGAGTCTAGTATTATCCAAAGAAGAAAGAATGAGGTTCAAACATAGTAGAAAGGCCATTCATGAAAGAGAAAACACCCTCTTACTAGAGGAAAACTGGGCACAAAAGTACTATTCGGTTATTAGAGAAATGCCACTTAACAAAAACAATATTTCAGGTCACAGACAACTTGTTGGATTTTATCCTGTAATCTGTTTTCTGGCTCAATAGTTGCTTAGTTCTACAATTGTAGGCAAATCATATAGCTGTTTGTTTCGTATTTTCACAATAGACCGTGATGCTATGAAACAGATGCCTTGCCATCTTTTATAGATTATTATGTCATTATTTACGGTTCTCGTTAACCATGTTTTTTTATTTTTGCTATTTGTATCATGTGTAATTTATTACTGGAAATACCACTAAATTTTCAACTTTTAAACAAATAATTTCAAATTATCTTAGTTGTAATCCAACTTGTAAGATTGTATTTTTTTTTCTTTAATTTCTGTGATATATTAGTTGGTATAAATGTCTACAGCAACGTGGGTTTTTTAACAGATATTTAAGATTTGAGATTGCACAGATGTTTAACGTTTACTTCTGCTTCGGGTCCCACATGTTGGCTGCATTCAGGGTAAAACGGGCGGCTGCCCAACTAGGCATACCTAACGAGACGAACAATCATATCACCCCTCCCCCTGGGTCAACGCACGGTGGGAGAACACTGGAGAAAAAAAAATGTAGCGATTGACTCATCAGCATGAAACACTGTGCCCACGATACTTGCTGGTGTATCACAAATGTGAATCTATTGTTGTTATTTTTAATGTTCACAACAAATATACAGTTTTAGAGTTAGCCAATGTATTTCAGCTGCTAGTTAGAAAACGTGATCAGGCGTTGAATTTTTTTGAAAAATTGAAGAGTTTCAATAACACATGTCAATTCACACCCGGTTCCGTAAAAACGCGGCAAATATCATTATAAATGGCAGCATCTGAGTTTTACAAAACAAACTGTGACGAAAAACCGCTTTGTGATCCACAATGAGATTTCATATTACTACAGTTTAGCGGGTCAACTGTGTTCAATTGTGTAGACTCTTTTCAAAGACAAAATTGTCTTTTTCACAACATGTATTTCCTCTGTAGTTTCTTCATGGATTCAAAGTACTCTAGTGTTGCACAGGATCGTACAGTTATAGATTCGAATGTGTAAGGGCCCATTCTGTCTTCAAAGTTCTATATTGCAGAGCACGCATAAATTCTCTGCAATTGAGCTCAAAGAACGAAATCCTCAATTGTCAATTGAAGTCACTATGTTTGATTGTATCGTAATGAAAAGTATATTTTTCCTGAGATCAAAGTTGGCTATCATTCTCAGATTTACTGATGGACCTCATAAAGTCAGTACTTATTGACATCCAACCATGTGATTATATGCAGGTTCGAACGACATAATCGTAGTGGTGCAAAACATCACTAGAAAAGTAAAAAAAGGCGAAAAAAAAAAAAAAAAAACATCTTTGATATATAAACAAAAAGAAAATGAAGTAAACTTGAAATCATCATAATACTGGGAACTACATTATTTTTCACGTCATAACCAACATCCATATAAATTGATCTTTATCTTATTGATATTCTTTAGTTAAATCCTGGTATTTTGGATTATAGAAGAGAAAAATTGAATCAAGACACTCATTTGCATTGTTTGAAAATTCGTCTTCAAAAGAAATTGATAATTTATCTTTTCGAATATATACATAGCTAGACATACAGTTACAGTAACATCAAAGAAATTAACTGTAATTGACCAGTATTTGATCAAAATCTACAGTGAAGCGAGTACATTTAGCGTTCGGGAGAAGATATCAGGAAAAAAGAGGCATTGCGTTTTTTGTTCAAGTTCCGTTTCCCTGTATCTGTTTACCAATACATATTTTACATCTTGTTTTAGCTTATTGGTTTAGTTAGTTTTCTTTTGCTGACTCGAAGCTTATAGATAATTGTATTTCAAGTAACAGACGCTCATCCCAAAACACTAAAAATCTAATATGAAGATAAACTTAATGCGATAAAGCAAAGTCTCCATCGTCTGCAAGTTTACCAGCTCATTGGCATCCCTATAAACAATATCCACAAGAACTCATCGTTCAATTCATCCCGAGGAATAGCTATCTCAAAAATTACAGGCTTACTCTATTTACAACATCTTCAATGATTGAGAGTACGCCCTCTTCCATTGAAAAAGACCCATGTCAAATAATATCCCATGATCATCAGGATGCAGATCTACAGATACGACCTGAAAATTCGTTGAGCTCGCCATTTGCTTCGTCTTCTGCTATAAATACCTCTTCAATTACCACTGAGCCACATGATTCATCGCGTACAGATTTCGATCCAGCCACTAGGTCGACTTCTTTTGCATATTCACATTCTTCGGTTCTACCAAGCAATATGCTGGTTCCTTCATCTAATGAAATGGAGCATGGTGCCAACATTCCTGTTCAGATAACGCTGCACCTTGAAACTCATCAGACAGTTGTAGCACCATCATCTGTGTCATCATCATCATCTCCTTCTTCCCAACACTCATTAAAGAAGCATTCTTTAGCAGGTAGAAAAGCTGCTAGAGTTTTGCGTTTGTTTAGAAGCAATAGTAATGAATCTGAACCAGACCCAGGATCTCGTGAAACCCCTGTATATGATAGTATTTATGACCAAGATGATGATGATTTCGATGAAGAATACGAAGATAAAGATATAGACAATGAATATGAACCAAGTGAAAAAAACTTAACTATCGAACAGCAGCACAATAATGAAGGTGTTTCTCAACAATCAATAAATATTTCCAATAGATCCAGCCCCTACGTTCCTAAAGATTCCAGTGACGCCTTTTCTTACACCAAGGGTCACTTAACCCCAATTCAGCTTGAGTCCAGTGTATCAAGCAAAGTTAAATCAAGTCTAAATGATATTGATTCAGAAGCAAAATTATCAAACGGTAAATTTGTAGAGTTTCTGGGGCATTTCAATCTGTTGGAAAATTTGCCACATTTTCTCAAATCCACCAAAACTTTACATAATAACGAAAATAATGAGGTGATAGTTGAAGAACAAATATCTGACGCTTCGGATTTGGATGACCTTCATGATGCAGATGATAAAGTTTTGAAGTTAATAAATGATCTTCAGCAAAAGGCAACACCCAAAGATTATTCTGAGCCACACGAGAAAACACATAAAACGACAAGCCATGCACAAAAGAAACCTGAGGATAAACTACTGCGATCACAAGACAAAATCCAAGATACTTTAATGCAAACTTCACACAAGTCTGAACCATCCAATATTGATAACACAAATTTTCCGTTAAAAGTGGAATTGACACCTTTTACAAATAAGGTTGGTGGGCATACAGAGATTTTTAGATTTAGTGTTCGGGCAGTTTGCAAAGCCATGGTAAATAGAGAAAATACGTGGTACGAAACGATAGAAGTTAAGCATCCTGAATTGTTGAAATTCATGCCGAAATATATTGGGGTTTTGAATGTCAGATATACTGGGCTAGTGGAGAAAAGTGAAGAAGATACTGTTAACAAATTTATGAAAAATGAAATTAAAGAAGTCAACAACGTTGAGAAAAAGAAAAATACCAAAAAAAGGTATGTCAAGATTTTGCCCCCAGAGGTCATATTAACAGATAATAAGCATATTATTCCTCAGTCTTTATGGAATAACTATTTGCTTGATTCTGAAAGCTTGAAGAAAAACCAAAATGAAACTCTAATCAATGGGGATGCAGATCTTTCAGGCCCTAAATCAATATCCTCGTCACAAAAACATTCGTCAATTCCAAACGGAAGTTTGGAGTATAAAAATAACCCAAATGGCGAAAGTATCTCAACAAAATCCATAGGTTCAACCAAAGTCAATTTGGGTTTGCAAGAATTAGTTATTAAAGAAGTCTTTGCACCTATAGAGAAGCATGCAAGGCTTTTAAAAAATAACCAAAGAAATAATTCCCACCACCAGCATAGTCTGCATCATCTCAATAAATTTTTGAGTATCAATCAGGAGAGATCTGCTTCAGATTCCGGATTCACGCAACAATTGAAGCCTAAACATGAATATAAATGTGTAACCTCTTTTTCAAAGACTGCCAAATCTAATAATATGTTTGAACAAAAGATTTCTCCCCTTAGCGACTACAAAATCAAGAGTAACCTTTCTTCTAGTAATCTTGTAAACTGGGAAGAATCCAAAAATGATGAGCATTCTGGTTCGCAAAAGGAATATCAAATCATGAGCTCTTTACATACCTCCTCTAATCACGATGATAAAATGGATCATTCCAAAAAGCATCATAGGTATTCCACACCTACTGAAGAAAGACCTTCATTTTTATTAGATGATGATTACCATCAAAATGAGGAAACTATTGCGGAAATCAATGAATCGGCAGATCCATTTTCCTCTGATATTCAAAGCCTACAGACTAGTGGTACTACTAACAGTATGGCTGTAAGTGCTCCGTTAGATAATTCAGCTGAAGAAATCTCTTCCAATCAAATAGATGAGACCAAAACTGAAGAATCTCATCGAAGCAGGCAAAAATTAAAAAGTCATTCATCTTTAGTTGATTTGACAAGTATTAATGACAATCAAGAAATGCATCACTATCCTACGAGGGAGTCTATTATAAGTGCTGTTAAAGCATTTAGATCAATTAATCTAGAAGATAATAACATTTTAAATATGGGAAACACGAAAGAAGAAAATGAGTTCAAAGATGGGGATGTTAGTAGATATAGAGGTCCTCTGCAGTTAAAATTTAAAACTTCTGAGACGCAAAAGGGTGAACATAAATTAGCAGTCTGTACCCCGCCAACTATCACACATTCAAGTGCATCCCACAGAAATGCAGATACTATTTTTCCTGACAGCTTGAGCTCTGATAGAATAAAGAAACTTAAAGATCAATATCCTAATTGTGATGTTGATATAAGAATTGAAAAGTTCATAGTTCTTGGTGATTTAACAGTTGGAATGAGTAAACCCTGTGTTCTTGATTTGAAAATGGGAACCAGACAATATGGCGTAGAAGCTACGTTGGCTAAAAGATTATCACAACAAAAAAAATGTGCCTCAACAACATCTTTGAAGCTTGGAGTCAGAATGTGCGGTATGCAAGTTTGGGATAAGAACTTAGATAAATATATTTTCAAAGATAAGTATTTTGGAAGAAGTTTGCATATTGGTAATGAATTTGCCAAGTGTCTTACGCGATTCCTATATGATGGCCAAAGTGGAATAGGAATAATCAAAAATATTCCTGTTTTGATTGACAAATTACAAGATTTGGTTAAAATTTTTTGTAAATTGAAAGGTTATAGATTATATGGTTCTTCGCTATTATTGATGTATGATGGAAATCCCAAAAAGTCAAACTCTCAAAATTGCTCACTGCCTAGCGATGTGGCTCTTCGAGAAACTTCAGATTTCTGGTTAAGCGAGGACATCCTAAAACCGAACTTAGTAGTGAGAATTATTGATTTTGCTCAGTGTATCATTGGAGAGAACATGGAATCTATCTGCAGAAACGTATCGTTTCCACCTAAACATCCAGATGAATCTGACAAAGGTTATGAGAAAGGTTTGCTCTCGCTAATAAAATATTGCAAAATCATATTCAATGCAGTAACAGGCGTTGACTTTGATGAATTCGCTAAATTTAGAGCAGCTAATAATCCTAGAGATATTAAACTCAGAAAAAGTGTTAAGTTGTACCAAGTTTTAAAAAAGTGGTTGACTGAGAATCCTGAAATTTATGAGAGGCTCAAGAAAGATATCAATGTTGGATATTATAGTTTTGATATTGAAAATTTGAATATTTCGGACTATGAATCTGAAATTTGTAGTTTTGATAAATATTTTACAAAGCAGGATACATGTGATGAGACCACTAGTGAAGGATATGAGGAGACATCTGACTGATTTTCGTTTTATTTCTCTTATTTTATGTTCTACTCCTTAAAACTTCTACTGAATGACTATTTAAGTATCCTTGATTTTTTCTCCACTTATTTTGGATATTTTTTTTCATATCTCATTTTTTCTGGATTCTTGTTAATTAGTATCTTACATTTATTGTTCATCCGTTATTTGATCATGATGCTTATTTATATTATTAATATATATTAGAATTTATATAGAGAAGCTACGTTGTAATTCAGGTTCATTTCCTGTTAATTAGAACTTAAATATTATTGCTGAATTTAATAATTTGTAGATTATTTTGTGGTTACTCCAATAATAGCATTTCATTGATGAAGAACACACCAAAAAAAAAAAAAAAGTACATATACAAACAACTATAGATCTATGAGTCTGCTGGCTTATTAGTATAAAACAAGATTATTATTTATCTATTTTGCCAGTATACCGAAACTTTACAGAATAAATAAATGCTTAAAAATAATGATATAGTATACAAGGAATTCGTTTGTTTTCAGAAAAAGATTGCAGATGAAATATCCAATATCAAATGCAAATCACAAATTGATGAAACTCAGTTGAAAATTAGGAACCTTGAAAATTTCGTTTCAGAAAACACCGCTTCAATTCCCTCTCTGGATTTGAAGTTTTACACTGAGGAGATAAATTCATTGAATGAATCTCTCACTCGAAGAAGAAGTGGTTTCCAAAAGTTGTTTGCTTTCAAAAGCAAACGAATGAGGTTGAAACCAATTCAGAATAGCTCTAATAATACTAGTGCATTATCAGATTCAAAAATAACTCATATAGCGCCCGAGGAGCCTACCAAAAATACCAGCAATAATGTGTTACTCTCAGAAATCGAAAATCAGAATAGACTCACCTATAAAGATATTACTGGTGAATATCTAACTATAGCGAACCCTACTCAGCATGTGTTTCTTCTGCATGTGAAAAACAGCATCATTCAAATCCAACAAGCAAACTGCTCTATTCATGTAGAAAATAGCACCAACTTGGTTTTGCTAGTCGATACAAATGGACCATTGATGGTTAACCATTTATCCTCTTTCATCATTGCAGGTGAATGCCATCAACTTAGAATTCATGATAGTCACGATGGAGATATTTCGATAAAAATTGTGTCAAAAGAACTTATACTTGAAAGGTGTAATGCTTTGAGGCTTTTCTTCAAAGACTCTAGCATTAAAGTAAACGATTTTTCTTGTCCGAACCAACAAATAGAAAGTCCTAATTACTTGGTGCAACCCTTACAGAATTTTAAACAGGAAAACGTACTTGAATCTATCAAGAAATTAGATGGTTCTCAGAATTTTAATGTTCATGGGGTCTTACAAAAACTAAATCTCTAAAGATATTTCAATACTTTAGTAAATTCGCATATCTTTTTTGGTCACTGACATTGTTTCACTTTCATCTAAATATTTGTATAATTTCATTTCAATAGAATATACAAATGCTAGTTGTTTATCGCTCAGTTATTATTATCTTATGAAAAATGTATTATACTAAAATATGACATGTTTACAATGATATCAAGATGTCATGATTTTTCCATGCATGAACAAAAATAAAGTAAGAGCAATAGATACTGATCCCCTTATTTGATATCTATTAGGCAAAATAGATAAACCAATCATCAATACTTTGGATTAAACCTTTGGTTTGAATTTCATAATATCTAGAAATAAGTATTACCAGCTACAAATAATCAATAATTAGTTACTTTCTCTGTGAAAACTATAATGTATAAGTCAAGCCTTTTGAATGAATTAAAAGAAATCAATACAAAGCCTGTGAATAAGGAGAAAATCAATAACTTAATACTAAATTATTTAATTACTGAAGGGTATGAATCTGCAGCTTGTGATTTCATAAAAGAGTCTGGAATATCGATAGGGGAACAGTACTCACTTAGCTTAAGTGACTCAATTGAACCAATAGAAAAACTAAACAAATTAAAGTTATTTGAAGGATTTCTGACACTCAAACAACGAAGCCACTACAAAAGATTGATTTTTGATGGTAATGTCTCACAGGTGATAGAAAGTCTCAATTTAGAGTATCCATTTTTATTGGACGGTAACAATTTATTATATTTCAAAATCATGTTACTCCATTTGGTTGAAATCGTAAAGAAATATCAAAAAGAATTTTCAATTGATGGGCTTTTGGATGCTCGGAAAACTAAAACAACAGATACTACTAAAAGAAAAAGAAGAATGTCTTCAATAACCTCAGATAAAAAAAAACATAGAAGAAAATCCTCAGCCTCTGCTGCTCAGTTAAATCCCGAACAATTGATGAAAGAAAAGCAATTGTTTGAGAAGATTACATGTGTAATAAACGAAAAGATATTTCCGAAGATTTTGAATAATGACTATTTCTTGAAAGAATTGGAGTGGGTTATGTCTTTACTTTTATTAAATCCAATGGATATAAAAAATAATAATTTACCCAAAGAATTGCTAGAGTTGATAGAAAATGATAATCTAAAAAATGAAGTTTTTAATATGATAAACAACTCAATTAAAGATTATGATTCATGTTTTATAGCAAAAAAAGACAATAGTGGTTTTTCTACCGGAGGTAATACTAATTCAAAACAGTTGAGTTTTTCTGGTAAAGCTAAGAAAATCAATAATCATAAAAAAAGCTCTTATAATTTTTATCAAGATGATGACTCAGACGAAGACGCAGTAATTGATGATATTGACGATGATATTATAATGAATAATCTACAGGATGCAGATAGCTCAATTCCGAATAAACAAGTAATTGATCAAGAATTAGTTCGAAGTTTTGATAAAACTCAAGAATATGAAGAAAATTTATCTAAAGAGATGATTTTGAAGCGAACTTTGAATAACAATATGAATTCAAATTTTAAAAAGTTTTTGAATTTATGGATTTGGAGTGAGAATCAGCGAAAAAATTACGGATCCTACGATGATATCTTACATACTGATTTCGAACAACTTTTATGAATAAATTGGCTATTAATCATATATTATTTGCATTGTTTTTATTCTTTGCAAAATTAGAAAAAATATTCAGAAAATTTGGACGCATAATTTACATATCATCGTAATCGCCTTCCTCTGAGCCTTCTCCTTCACTGTAAAGAGCATTGTCGATTTTTTCATCTCTTTTTCTTTTCAAGTTCTTTCTTCTTTCTTTCTTTTCCTTACCTTTTTGCATTTTCTTCTCCTTTATTAGTTCTTTTTGCATCTTTTGCTGTTCTTCTAATTTTGTTAATCTTTCCTGATGATTTTTTGACTTTTTGATGACATCCAATACATCAGTAGAATTTTTACCAACAATGTTTTCGTGGCCCTTACCCTTCAACATAATATCTGCGTAGTTCACAAGACCGTTAGTAAGATATTTTCTACTACCACCGATACTTTTTAATCGTATTTGTCGTTTTAAGAGAGCGTTTAACTCCGCCTTCTTTTTCGACAAAGTTTGTTTATCTATGGACTTGTCAACCTTCTTTTGGCGGTTCTTTTTGAGTGCTTCGTCCTCAAAATCACTAAGATCGTCAATTTCAAGATCTTTTGCAATTTTGCTCACCCATGAATCCTCCTTAGAAAGAGAATTTTTTGATATTTCAGACTCAGATAATTCATTAGCCAAAAGACTTCTCTCGCGCAATTGATCAAGAATAGAAACTTCAATTGGTAATAGCTTCACATCATCATCATCTAAAGATTGAAATTTGAACAAAAGACTTTTAATGAGCTTTCTGTCTCCTTTTGCTTCCGTCAAGGCCTTTTTCTTTTCAATTTTTACAGATTCTTCTTTAAGCAATTTTCTAAGTCTTCTAAGAGGACCACTAGCTTCCTTTGGAGAACAAAGCATAACAGAAACACCTTCTTTACCTGCTCTACCAGTTCTACCTGATCTGTGGATGTATAAATCTGCTGAGCGAGGAAGGTGATAATGAACAACGTGATCGATATTTGGAATATCTAAACCTCTAGCAGCAACATCTGTAGCAATTAATACACAAGGTTCTTTTGTTTCATTTGCTGTCAGGCACGCTTTTTGAAAATTTTCTAAATTTCTCAATCGCTGTTTTTGAAGCATAGAAGAATGAATACTGTATGCTTTAATTTTCAACAATCTTAAGAATACATTCAATCTCTTGACAGAATCAATAGAATTGGTAAAAATCAATGTAGATCCTGGATAAGTTATCAAAAAATAATACAAATATAGATCTCTATTAGTTGCATCACATTCAATCAAGGCCTCTGAAATGGTTCCAGAAACTATTTCTTTTGGATTGACATTAACTACTTTCGGATTTTTATCTTTAAAATATAGCTTCTCTTTTAAAAATCCTACTATTTCCTCACTGCTTTCTAGCATATCAACTTCTGTGTCACCTTTATGATTATTGTTATTTTTCTTATGTTTTTTATTCTTCTTATCTGTGTTCGATTTCTTCACGTTTTTATCTAATTTACTAAATAAAGTTTTTGAAAATGTAGCGGAAAAGACTAATGTTTGCCACTTTTTGTTGTTATTTTGTAGACGAGCCTTATTCAAAATATCAATAATTTTTTCCATCTCGGCAAAATGACCATCTTGTAATAATCTATCAGCTTCATCTAATGCCAAAACTTGTATGCCTGATAATTTGTTTAACAAATCGTTATTATTCATTTCAATCAACTCTAACATTCGGCCTGGTGTTGCAATAATTATACCAGGATTAAAGCTGAGTTGTCTTTCCTGCTTCTGAATAGATAAACCACCGGTTATTGATACAACTAAACTATACTTGGAAGGTAGCAAATAACGACTCACATCGGCTAAATGAGAGTGCACTTGCTTTGCCAACTCTCTGGTCGGAGTGAAAATTATTCCAGTTGGACAACTCGTTTTCTTTTCTTTGATGTTTAGCAAACATTTTTCCAACATAGGTAATCCATATGCCAATGTCTTACCTGAGCCTGTGGAAGCTTTACCAATCAAATCGTGATTGGCAAGTGCAAGTGGAATACTCGACTTTTGTACTTCTGTTGGCATTTTGAATCCCAATTTTTCCAAGGAGTATAATGAATACTTACTGAGAGACATTTCAGACCAATTTCTGAGAATTTCAGGAGAGATTTCAATGTTTGTCGCTTCTTCATCCAACAAGTCACGTAATTTTCCTGTTTGAATATTCTCTCTGTAATCGTTCAACCACTCTTCATCAATATCGTCGTCCTCGTTGTTGTCGGACTCCAATTCCTGTTCTAGATTCATCAAAGACACTTTATCTTCTTTCAATCCTTCATTATTGCTTTCCTCGATAATATCATCCTCGAAGCCAGTAAATTCTTCTTCATCCACGTCACTATTGTCCAGATCTTTTCCATCGATGTCATTTTTTATTTGATTTTCTTCCTCTAAAAGCTTTTCCTCTTCTTTGGATAGAAACGAGCCATTGGTCCTCAGTTTTTCGGTTTTAAGGGTGTCTTGTGGATTCTTAGCATCATTAATTTTTGTTTGGTCCTTGATAATGAACTTCGCTTGACCATTTTTTCCATACTCCACGCCAACACCTTCGATCTCTTCAAGACCAAAAAATCCTTCGACTACATCAACAGAGTTCCCGATTTTGACATCTTTCCATTTCAATTGATTGGCAGACAAAACTTTTCCCTGGACTTCAGAAACACCTGATTCCTCAATCACTTCATCTTTTGGATTTTTAGCAGCTCTATTTGGCTTTCTCCTTTTATTGGATCTTTTAGCAGTCTTTGGCTTAACCATTTTCCAATTGTGATTTAGTTTTTAATTCACTACAATAAGAACTGTATATTTATTTATATACTTGAAGAAACAAGAATGAAACAATTACGTGAAGTTATTATAGTTTGATATAGTTTCGATGAGATAAAATAATTTTTTTTTTTTTTTTTTCTATGCAGGCCATCTTGATATGCAGTTCGAGGCAGCCTATTATTCAACATTACAGATTCTCTGAAAAACATGGAAATTGATTGTAATCTCATCTCAAAAGAGTTGAATCAATCTGCATAATATCTTTCCTTTATTATGCAATCTTTAATGTTTTCCGGTAAGGCCTTATTTAAATAATTCTTAATTTCATCCTGGTTATTTCCATTGTAATATTGCTTTAATAGGTTGCGAATCTTGGAAGAGCTTAAACTGCTAAGAAAATCTCCATTTTCTGAGTCAAATTTCAAAGGGTTTAGAATAACGATGTTTTCACTCCACTCCGATGGAACACCCTGAACATTTCCCTGTTTTATATTGATCACAAATTTTTCTTGTGTTCGCAAGACGCTGTTATTTGAGGTGCAGCTGACACTTTCAGAATTCGTTGCAATAATAGAATTTGATGTCGAGGTTTCCACAAGAGAAGTCTGGGAGGTCTCGTTTCTAGCTAAACAAACAAGAGTACATTTCTCGATTAGCGTGTTCAAGGATTGTTGGATAGTGCTTGGCAAGTAATATTTTGGATTGAATACCCTGACCAAAGTATCAAATCCTAGAAGAAATGACACTCCTTGGTGCAAAGAAAGAGTGTCTGTCATTGCTAAATAATCGTGAAAAGCGCTAAATTTCTGTGCAAACATTGGATCTTTGGCTAGGCAAACAAGGACAGGAACTGTGCTGTTTTTTTCACGTAGATAGCTCAGTAAAAGCTCCATCATTCGTAGTCTTTTGTCAAACAGCTCTGGTTTGGGTACCACTTTATCTGCGTTGTTTACAGATAGCATTAACACAACAGCAGTATTTTCTATATGTTTTACCTCTTTGTAGTAACGAACCGTAGATTCCACAACGGAAACATGGCCCTTGTGAGGGGGATTGAACGAAGAATCGAATATGAGATAATGGAGAGGCAGCTTTAGGGGCTTTGGTCCGTCCGAGAAGACTACCTTCAATTTTTCAGCTGATTGTAAGAATTGGGATATGATAGATTTATAATTTGGCATGGGGGACGGGTGAGGGTAGATGAGTCGCAAACAATAGATCGAAATTATCTCCTCGTGAAGATGCTTTTCTTTTTTGCTCAAAGGTTATCCAAATAACGACAGAAATGGAGTTTCTGAACAAAAAGAGAGATACAGTTTTCTGAACAATAACACAAATAGAGAAAAAGAAAAGAAGTGCAATTGGCAAATATCAGTTAACGATTTGACTCACATTGATCCATTGAAAAGCCCTTTGACTAGAGAGAAAATGACAGCCCACCTATGAACGAAAAAGGTCCTGCAGTGTACACAGTGTCTAATTTTTTCAAGGCTGAATTTTAGTGTGAAAAAAAAATGAAAAGAAGAGCCTAAAGACGAAAGCCAGCATATAAAGCTGGATGATAGCTCTCAGTTAGTTTGAACTCCAATTTGAAGTAGATATAAGCTGAGAGATAAAAGATCTAGGAATAAAATGTTTAATATTAAGTTGGTCACATTGTTGGCTCTTTTCTTTGCGATTGTTCTTGCTGGTGAGGAAAAATTGAGAATTGGAATCACCAAGAAAGTTGAGAACTGTAAGAGAAAGACACAGCCAGGAGATGTCTTGAAGATCCATTACACTGGTATGCTTGAGGATGGGAAGGTCTTCGATAGCTCATTGAACAGAGGTGTTCCATTTGAATTCAAGTTGGGTGCGGGCTCTGTCATCAAAGGCTGGGACCAAGGATTGATCGGCATGTGTGTTGGAGAACAGAGAAAGTTGACCATTCCATCTGATATGGCCTACGGTAAAAGAGGTGCTGGGGGTGTGATTCCGCCAGACGCTACCTTGGTTTTCAAGACCGAGTTAGTCGGTATCCAAGGCTACGTCCCAGACGAAGAAGAGGAAGCTGACGCAAACGATGAGTTATAACGATTTTTCTGAATTTTCGCGTCTGGTTTGCCGCAAAGGCTTGTTTGGGTAACACAATATGTCACAGAGACTACAACCGCGTTAGCCGTGGCCCATAGAATACAATCACGTTAACCGTGCGTGCAATGATAATCTATTTCTGGGTTTCTGTATCTTTGGGGGCTCTGAGTCACTGAAACTCACATAGAACATGAATATGAGAAAGAAAAATACATTCTACATCCATTCAGCTGTTTCCCACTTATGGGACTCTTGTATATCTATAATTGTCACCATTTTAGTCGAAATTTGCTCTGTAAATTGATGATTTTTGAGTATTGTTGTCCTCAAAGGTCTTAGTAGCTAGTGGTCGTCTGAGGTCAGAACTAACACACCCTTACACCTCCTTGCATCCTAACATCCTCTTACACCCTAACATTTTGAAACATTACATTCTAAACATTAACATTTTGTACCTTTGCGTTTTCCATCAATAAACCTTTTAAATATGGTTACAAACACCTTAACAATCAACATCTATACATTTGTTAACCATTTTCCACAACACCCTTGCACCTCTTACTTATTCACCCCCCTATTCGCTTGTTTAGGAGGCTAATCACCCCTTTCCGGTTTAGGAAATTCTTTTTATTACGTGAAAAATTTTCTGCGCAATTTCATTGGACAGAAGAAAAGAAAAAGTACTTCAGTTACAGTGAAGAAAAATTTTAAGTATTACAATCATATACTAACATAAAGCTCTAGACCATCTAAACAACCTACCCCAGATACGAACATTCAAAGATCCAAGCTTTCCTAAGATTTCTCAGAATTTCCCAGCAGGAGCTATCAGTATCAACACAGAAGAAACAAAATATCAAATATGAGACAATCCTTACTCAGATTATCAGCACACGGACACGCCAAATACGTTCGCCATGCCAATGTGGGCTATCCAAAAGTGCCTGCTTTCTACAGATACACCTCCAAGGTCTTAGGAGCTACCATGTGGTTCTGGATCTTGTACAGAGCTAAGACTGACTACCCAGTCTGGTTCGGTATGAAATTGCCATTTGAACACTGATCTACTGCTAGAAATCGAACTGGGTCCCGCTGAGTGATTTTTGCGCTGCTGTGCAACACAAACCAATTGCGACGGTCCACGATATTGGTTGTGCTGTTTTCCAAATAGCTTGTTGATCTGTCACCATAAATAAAGAATAGCACGCTACTATGGGTGATTGCTCCCTAAAGAAATTGTTAGAGAAAACGTTCTGTCATCATAAACTATTAAAGAAAACTTTCAGTCAACGAGGAAGAAACATACTGGGGACTTGACCAAACATGCTAAAAGGTTATTGGACTTCGAAGAATTAGTAAACACGAAAATACACAGACAGGTATATTCAAATCAGGAAAAATACCTCTTATTTCAAAAAAAAAGTAGTAGCGACGCAAACAAATAGCTCAGGATACTATGTCATTCAAACTCAACTTCACAAATGAGCTTCTCAAAATTTTTTATCTTCAAACCAATTCTGAAAGATCCTCATTGAGAGATAAATAATGTGTCTATCTAAAAGCGGGAATCACCAATACATGTGGTTTTTCCACCTCTCACTCTTTTGCATTTTTATATTATAACATATTCTTCTTGATGCAAAATATACATTTTATCCATTGGCGAATTAAATGAATCATAGATGTTAATACCATTTAACTTATCACTGTTATTCTCTTGTAATTTGTAAGCAAACATGACGATTTTTGCTTTGTAAAAGCTATCAAGATACCAGACTTTATACAGAAAAAAGTACACAAACACACTACACAAAAATATTATATGTAATTGACACTTTAAAAAAAACTATTGATATATATATTATAACTATAATTATAATTCATGGTTGCCCATTGAAAGCCAGTTAATCTTCACCCATGTCGCTTTGAAGCTCCTAACGACGGAATCCTCCACGACCTCCACGGCCACCTCTACCACCGAAGCCACGGCCTCCACGGCCACCGAAACCTCTACCTCCACGGCCACCGTAACCGCCTCTACCACCACGGCCTCCACGACCACCCCAGGCCATATTCTTTAATTGTTCTGGGACTTCCTGTTTGGCTTCTTCCATAATTTGAACCAAATCTCTGGCTAATTTACTGTTACCATCAGTAAAGAAAGAAATAGCTGTACCAGTTTCACCACCTCTACCAGTTCTACCAATTCTGTGGACATAATCCTCAATATTACCTGGCATATCGAAGTTGATAACTAATTCAACACCCTTGACATCTAAAAAATCACAGTTAGTAAATTGAGCAAGCTAAAATTCGTCACTTATTAGTTCATATATGTTTCCCAGGCTAAAAAGATAATTTCGAATAATTCATATTGTCTTACAATTATCAATTCAATGTTATACTATGTATTTATTGAATCATTGGAATGAAAAGATTTCGAGATGTTTTATCATTCTTGAATTGATTTTTGCAGGCCAAAATCTTCTGATTGAAGTGAAATCAAAAGAAAAAAGGAATCCAAAATCAGCATCTGATCGGAAAACTTTTTTTTCTTAAATCCTGTCATATCATGGCCAGCATGATTTGGCAAAAAATTGGATGTAACAAAGTCAAATTCAAATTGAGATAAAATCTAGTTGAATGGACTGAAGACCAATGATTGGTTGCCAATCCTAATTTGATATTCAAGCACATTCAATATCTCGAAATCTTCTGTTCCATTATATATATGATATAAAATATTAAGGTTTTCGTGCAGTATCTTGGTTATAAGAACGAAAACACACAAAAAACTAAAACATGTGTATCGAGTCAGTTCTATTATCCGATAATATTCAATACCCCTGGTTCCAGATAGAAATCATAAAAAATTAACGTTAAAGTTAACTTATTATCAATTTCATTTGCTGTCAATTCAAAAATTTCCAATTCTGTTAGTGAAAAAGAAAAATCGTTTGAAATAATTGAAACATTATATGAAATCACTCATGTAATGATTAGACAATAATTTCATGTTTTCTTCAAAGCGGAAACTTTTCAGATTTTGAATTGATACCAACCATAGGCAAAAAAAATTAAAACATATACCATCATTATTCATTCTCATGCACTTCCTTCTCAGAAGATGTAATTTCAAGCATTTATATTTGATCTACCCAGATTATTCTCTTAAAATTGAGAAAATTCAATAAATCAATGCTTGAAAAACCTCAATCAACAAATGAACAATAACAACATTGATCAGACAAAAAAAAACGACAACGTTCGTTGTTAATATTGAAAAGAAGAGAACAAAGCGCAAGCAAGCAATCGATATTAAACGATCAAGTTCATGGAATCACCACAAGAAAATTCAGAAGCACAGTTTGCTCTGAAATGTTTATACTTGCGCTGTTTTCTCCCTTATACACAAATTTTAAAAGACCTTAGTATAATATAATATAATATAATGGACTTTTTCCATTTTCCTATAAAATTATCCGAAATTGCTTGAACTAGCAGTTAGTAGCATCATATCACCTGGAATGTAAGCTATTCAATGTTTCAGAAAAAAAAAATAGCGATTCCTAGCTGATTGATCTTTCACCCAAAATAACACATATCAAAAAAAAAATTAAGAATACGTACCAATACCTCTAGCAGCCACATCAGTGGCAACCATAATATTATTTCTACCAGTTCTGAACTGATTCAAAACCCAATCTCTTTCGGATTGTTCTTTATCACCGTGGATGGCCAAAGCACCCCAACCTTCATCTCTCAAGTAACGAGTGATTTCGTCACAAGTTCTTTTTGTGGAAGCAAAAATCAATGTCTTAGCAACGTCATTTGTGTCTTCTTTAACGGAGTTTTGTAATTCCTTGATTAATTTATCTCTTTTCTCGAATTCAGAACACATGTCAACAAGCTGGGTAATAGTGTGAGATGCAGATAATTCTAAAGAACCAATAGTAACTTGAATGAAATCATGTAAGAAATCGTGAGCCAATGCTTGGACACTCTTTGGCCATGTAGCAGACCATAATAAAGTTTGTCTATCTGGTCTAATTTGAGATAAAATCTTTCTGATTTGAACCTCGAAACCCATATCCAACATTCTATCAGCCTCATCCAAAACTAAATATGTGACTCTTCTCAAATTGGTTTTACCTTGTTCTAAGAAATCGATCAATCTACCTGGTGTTGCAATAACAATTTCTGAACCTCTAGCTAAATCTCTAATTTGTGGACCTTTTGGAGCACCACCATAGACACAAGTGTTTCTAATTCTGGATGATGATCCAAACTTAGAGCATTCTTCTTTGATTTGAACGGCTAATTCTCTTGTAGGAGCCAAAACCAAAACAATAGGTCCATCACCTCTGCTTAAAGTTGGTTGGGCATTGATATGAACAATTCCTGGCAAAATGTAAGAAAGAGTCTTACCAGAACCAGTGGCAGCAATACCGATCATATCTCTACCAGACAAAGCCATTGGCCAACCTTGGCACTGGATAGCAGTAGGAGATGGAAAACCAGCAGCTTTAAGCTGAGATAAGACATAATCTGGGAAACCAGCTTCATCGAAAGAAGTAATTGGTTTAGGGATTTCAGTACCTTCTACACTCATTTGGTGTTCTTCTCTGAATTTCTCAACGTCTTGTTCTGATCTGCTTGCAACAGATGGTGCTTCTTCGTAGAAGTTCTTTTCAAATTTAGGCAACTTGTCAAGATCCCATTCAAGGTCCCTCAAGTTAGCACCTAAGGTATCATTGTTTCTGTCGTTGAAACCACCTCTACCACCACCAAATCCTCTGTCGTTGAAACCACCTCTTCTGTCATTGAAACCACCCCTTCTGTCATTGCCAAAGCCTCTGTTGTTACTGTAGCCACCTCTTCTATCATTGTAACCACCTTCTCTGTTACCTCTGTCATAACTACCGCTTCTATCGAATCCCATCTTTGTAGAATCAAAAATATGAAAACAATCAAAAAATTTAAAGAATAATAAATAAAGAAGTTATTAGGATTCTTCCAAGTTGATATAACACTAAATATTTAGCAAATCTTTTACTGATAATTAGTTGTCAACGTTATTTGTTTATTGAATTAATAAGTTGCAAGGAGGTAAGCTAAATGGAAAGGGAAGAAAATACCCAGCTTTTATAGCGCTTCAACCTAAGTTTTCTAGCTGCAACAAGTTTTTGTGTGTGTGTTTTTTTTTTCTTTTTTTATTTTCTTTTTTTTTTTTTTACAGGCTTTTGCTCATCTCTTCGCGAAGTTTTTTCTTTAATAGATGTAACAAAAAAGTAATTTTAATTTTTCCTATTGCTTTTTAAGTTTGAGTCTACATGAAGTTTCATTAAAATGCGTTAGTGATTTTAAAATCATAAAGTATGTCGTAAATAACTGATCTGTCATTAGACCAAAAGGTGGTATCAATAATACCTACTCTATGTATTTACTTTCATCTATCATTTCTAAGCTAATATTGTTGCACAACCAAGCAAGACTTTTCTTTTCGGTAACTTCACCATTAACACTCAGGAATCTTCTAGCAGATTCCAATCTTTCAATCACATCTTGAATTTGAAAATTTGGTCTGCTGAGTAAAATCTCTGCTATTTTGTATAAATTTTTTCTCCGATTAAAGGTTTTGGACATGCTGTGTTTTGAACCACCTCTCCACCGAGTACCAAATTCTTGCTCCATCTGTTTAATAGACATATTTTCTCCAATTCCATAAAAATACTCAAAAAGGATTGTTTTCAAAGAATCTGTCTTGATGAAATCGTACATCGGAGTGAATCCAACTTGTTTTTTCGTATTCTGCTCATTGATTACTGTAGATCCCGGAAACTGAAGTTCTGCATTACGAGATGTAAGGTCTGTCGACAGAGTAGGAGGATTTCGATTTGTTTGTAAGCTAGTAGACAAAACCACAGGATAATTACTTGAATTTTTTGAATTCAGCAGGGTACTACCCAACACCTGCATGGAGATTTCATTATTTTCATCAGTTGCATCATCTTCATTACCTTCTTCGATACCACGTTTTCCACGTTCCTTCAAGAGCTCGTTTATAGATATATACTTATTTGTTTGGTTGTTACTCACGCTGGCAGTATCTCCGCTAGTAGAAGATGATTCAGCAAGCGAAGTGCTGGCAGTTTTGTCGATAATTTTATCATTCATGTTCGTGAAAGCCATTTTGTTTACAGAGCCAGTTTCGTTATTATTATTAGTTGGGGCAACACATTGCTTTAATAAATTCTCACTTTCTTCATTGCCGGTAGTTGTATTCGGAGCAAGAGAGAAGATTTCACTTGTGTTATTCCCAGTAATGTTGCCGCTCGATGAATGGTTCTCAGTATCAGCTTCAGTTGAGGACGCAATTGATGGAATCATCATTGTTGAGGTTAAACTGGTATTACTGTTTGCTGTCAGGATGGATCCCTTAGAGTCCCCATTTCTGTTATAAACGTAGTTTGATTTGACGTCATTCAACTTCTTCTTTTTCGGTTTTCCAGCTTGGAGTTGAGAGCAATATATACCAGAATTTCTATTGGCAATGATATGATCTCTGATATTCTCGACCGGCTGATATAAGGATGTACCTTCATTTAAAATATTGTTTATGCTTACCTTGTCAAAATTATTGTTTAGATCACCAGTAGCTGATATGGCATCAGGATTGTTATGGATAGTCATTCCAGTATTGTGAGCATCTGTACCCAGCGAAGAAGTTGTGTCGTTGATATCTAGATTGCCAGATTCGTTATCTGCAAGATCTAAAGACTCCTTAGAAATTAAATTCTCCACTCTTAAAGAATTCAGATTGTTGGTTTGATTAAAGCTTTGAAAGTTTGAACTATTAGAGAACTGAATTTGATTTTTCAATTGACTAATCTGATTATGATTATCATTTTCGTTTGTCATATTGGAATTATTTCTATTTGAATCTATCCAAAGTTTTTCCAAATTAGACAAATTGTTATTCAATCCATTGATATTCAAAAGAAACTGATCGTTTGCGAATGTGAGTTCTTGGTCAAGATTTTGAGAATTATTATTATGAGCTACATTTAAAGCTTTAGTGAACAAAGCATCGGGGTTTTTTCCCCTACATTTCGAAAGTTCATTGTGATTGCTTAATAACTTGTCTATTCTTCGAAACTTATTCACCGGGTTATGTGCGAATTCCTCTTTGTCTTCAGCTATTAGTTCTTGTTGTAACCGTTGGTTCGCTTCATCCACAGTTTGATGTTGGATCAGATTGGAATCATTGATATTTCTATAATGGCTTGCTCTGAAACCCAGCTTTTCATGAGATCTCTGTCTTTTTCTTGTAATCTGTTGCTGCAGGTAAATCTTGTCTATGCCTAACAAAGAATTGACGTTTGAACACTGCAAAGCCAATCTTTTCTTGATATTAACACACATGTTTAGTAAGTCTGGATTAGTGCCTCCATTTCCATCACAAATAAGGATTTCCAAGAGAGACAAGATCTCATAGATTATCGTAGTGATGGATCGAAAGTCGTTGGCTCCCATGTTTGAACGAGTGGACCCACCAGACTCCTGTGCACGTGAAACCGAGGGATAAGTTCTATTATCCCACGCATCCAGGAGGGAGTCAGACGCTGGAATTTGATTCGTGATTCGTTTCAAAAGATCATTGGTGATTTCTGTCTTGAGTTGTCGCTTGATGTCCTGTATGCCTGAGAAATCAGCCGTCCCTGGATTCAAAACGGGATGTTTGGAGCGATTCAGCAGCAGCACGGTCTGCTTGGTGTCAGAATGTTGCTGAGATATTGGCGGAAGCATCATTGTCGTGGGAATTCAGGACAAGAGGAGCAACAAACAGTTCAGGTCCGACTTCTGCTGACGTGATTCCATCTTTGTTGTAATGTTTGGCTATTCCCTGTCAACATTCCTTGCTGCCATGATTCAGCATGTTGGGATGTCAAATGCGTTAGTTCCCCGGCAGATAAAACCTTGGTTCGCAGCCCGGAGCGTAAAATGGGCTGGCAGCTACTATGCATAAAATAAAAACATTGTATTTCACGTGCATATCACGTGATCTATGATATGAATTTATTAGTGGTGTTAGTTTATTTCACGTGATAATCACGTGACTAGTTTTGTGATTTGCAAATGCGCTCAATACATTCAGAGTTGGTTTGTCTAAAGATTTGGTTATGAGCACTGTCTGTGTGATTCATTGCCAAAAATACCTAAGAATGTGTACATGGAAAACGGTTAACCTCTAGGATAGAAGAAATGCAGCTGTCTGGCAGATTTGTATGTGTCAAAGAGAGGGAAAAAAAAGCACTGCCGCTGAAAAACAGGGGGGAAAATCGAAAAGGCTCTTAGAATAGACGGAGAAAACGAGCTGGAAACGAGAAAAGACTGGAAAAAAAGGTTGCGAGCCCCAGGGCCGCTGCCAGAGGATAATTTTATCCTGTAGTATGTGATTTTCCCACAGCAATGTATATATATACATTTATGCATGGAAAAAGTTAGCATTTTCTCCTAAGAGATGGGTTTATGTAATTGCAGCAAAGGTTATGAGCTTTGAGAAAGAACTAGCTAAAAGGTTATGACCTTAGAGAAAAAAAAACCAAAAAAGTTATGAGCTTGGAGGAAAAACCGATAAAGGTTATGAGCAAAGACGAATTGTACGAATGGATACGGCCTGAAAGATCACGAGCCTGGAGATTGACTACATTTATGCTACTTTTATGATACAATGTTTCTTTTTTTTTTTGTTTTTTTACTTTCTGCAGTATAATAAAATTGTAGTTTGTCACGCACCGATAAGATTTTAAATGTATAAAAGACACATAATCCCCCAGGATATTCAAATCCTGTATTGAATATGATTCGTTTCAGAATAAGAGTCTGTATGATTCAACACCACTACTCTCCTCCATTTTACGTCACTTCTTCTATTTAGCCCACAGCTGCACAGAACACGATATCCCCGTAGCACATCTGTCTGTTTTTGCGACCCCGAAATTCTCAACATGAACAACAATTACACCCACCAGTACCAGTACAGCAGCAGCAGCAGTGTTGGACAGCACTCCTTGCACTCCTCGCCGCTCTCGACGAGCTCCTCTCTTCTTGTGTCCTCCCCACAATCGTCCAGCAGCTCGATCTCCCAACACTACTCTTCCAAGGGCTTTGATTACGACGACGATTTCCAGTATGTTCCTGACTTGATCATGCTGCAACAATTTGTTCAGCAGAATCATCAGCAACTGTACTATGGCTCCCACCCTCATTACAATCCATACTACACTCCTAATGCCATTTCCGCACATAACACTGGCGAAGGCAATCACGCCAACTCGGTTACATCCTCTCCTTCCAACGCAATGAATTCTGCACCAGCGCCGGTTGCTGGTGCTGCCAACGGCTCTTTCAAATTCAATCCTTACAAGAGTCTTATGTTCTCTCCGAAGACCTCTCCAAGAAAATTGGACCTTGGAGCCACCCACACTCAGCATGCCAGCAAGCTCAGTGGTAAGATTGAGATTATAGACCCATCCACTGGAATGAGCGTTCTTTCTGCTGCTAAGTAATGACAATAGCTGTAAGGCACCCCAGGCATTAGTTCTTCTAACATCGGAGATGCATATCGACACACGGAATAGAATTGTGATTAGCTTATTTGGTTTTTTATTTTATCATTTATTTTGAGTAAACTTCATTTGTTTGCTTTGCTTTTGTTCAGATATCAGGTTTTTATATAATTTTTTGTTTACTTGTTTTTTTATTTGGTTGTTTACATTATTATCAAGGTTATCGCTGGAAATACTTTTATATTGCATTTACAGAGTTTTTATACAATGTTTTTTCCCGTTTTACAAAATGGTAAAAGAAAAGTCTATGACTTTTGACATTGCATGAATACTTTTTTTTCTAATATTGTTGCTGGTTATGGTTAAGATCATTTATTCTATTCATGCTGTCGGTTGTTTCTCGACGTTTTCGATTTGCTTGCCCCAAATTACAGACAATGAAAACAAAACGAAACACTTTTTCTTATATCAAATATTTTTATTTATTTTTCTATTTATTTTAATTTACCCATTTCATATGTCTTAGATGATGATTTCAACATGATATTCACCGTGTTTATTGATAAGTTCTTGTAGAGTGTAATTGAATTGAAAAAACACGCCTGTGTTGAGTCACAGAAACAATGAAGGCACAGAGTGTGAAGAATATGAAATTAAAAAAGAAGGTAAATTAAGGGTGACTTGAAAAAACAATATGAATGTTTTGGATAAGCACGGTTTGATAGATTTAAGTAGTTGTTTTAAAAATGTAATTCTTCGAAATATGTAAAAATAATTAAAATGAGTCTCCGGGAATAAGTTTTCGAAGCTTTGAATTAACTTGTTTTAGAAAGAACAGAAATAAAAAGATCAGTCTATCAATTGATTTTTTTTGACAAAGAGAAATTCTGGTTTAATTTGTCTCGAGAATGATTGTACGCTAGTGTATTGAAGGTTGAACGAAAAATTTTCTCACTAGCACCAATTTTGGAAACGAATGCCAATATGTTGTAATTCGAAACTCTTATTAAAACTAAGTTATAATTGGAAATTACTAATAAAAATAAGTAAGTAATACGAGAACAGTTACAAATAGTTGAACCAAAAGTTTAACGATTATTTAGCTACAAAGTTTTTAAAACTTTTTAGCAATCGGCTTTTTAGCTGTGCAAAAGTCAATAAATTTTACAATCTTGTAACGTTCTACAAGTCCTTCGGGGTCAGGAAAAGCACACAAAGCACATCAATTGCTATCAATCATAAATTCTGAAAAATTGTAAAAAAGAATTACGAGAAGTTACAAATTGTAGAGTTTGCATTGTTCGTAAGATTGATGATGGGTACGAAATACAACATGAAACACTAGAACGTGATCATGTGACCGCTCACACGTGACATACAAATAGTATTCTGAAAAGTGACACGAAATGAAAGCTTACATACAAGTATTTGGCCAATCACTACCCAGAACACCCAGCTTATGTGGAAACCAAGGGATTGGCCACCATAGATGTTGAGCGAATGTGTGGGAAATCAACACCAATAAACTTTGACACCAATGTGAGTCTGCCTGCTAGAAACCAGCCGTTTGTGGTTGCTTTTTTGTAGATACAGAGCAACAAGCCATATGTTGTTGAGAGGGGCCAATATTACGGATAAGCTAGTGTTCTGGAATGTTGATTTGGAATCATAAAGAGAAAAAGAGTGAGCAAAAATAAGGCTGACTCAAGTTGTGTGTCAACGTATGTGAAACCTAATGTCAACAAAGTCAGATTTCACTTAATTTTCAACACAGTCTATGAGGCAGAAAAAAAAAACAGTATGTGATTCAGAAGCAACATCTTCAGATTGGCCAGCAACAGAGATGTCAACAGATTTTGGCTATTTGGATAGATAGACTTCTCTTTGTTGCTCAGTGAAGGGAGTGAGAGCGACAACAAAACTGCCTCAACCAAAAATACAGAGAAAACCAATTGTGTGAGAACCCACAGAAAAAGCGTTGAGCTGGCGTGCATTTAAAGTGTGTAGAGAGAAAATTCAATAAGAATCAGTCTGTAGACGACCTAAGAAAATTGTCTCTTGTAGTCAGAAAATTTGTCTCTCGTAGTCAGAAAATTTGTCTTTCGTTGCTAAAAAAATTGTCTTCTGGTCGCTAGAAAATTTGGAGGAAGCTATCTTACCAAGAAGCTAAAAAAAAGAAATCCGCAATGCTAACAGTTTTCTCAGTATGGGCTGCAGGTGATATCCCCAACAGAAAAATTGGTGCATACGATTTTACACTTTGAAAAATGCAGGTCGGGTATACGATGGAAACTGAGTTTTAAACAGAAGGGCAGGGTAACCCGTGTGAGATAAAAAGTAGAGGTCTGGACATCTGCAGTGGTCGGGCAGCCCAGTGGTCCCTCAGGGTGGACAAGGGAGCTACTTGGGTTACTCCCAGAGCCTGCCAGTTTACAGCCTTTGACTATCAACAATTGAAAAGGCTTCGAATATCAGCAATTGTAAAAGGTTGGAATATCATCAACTGTAAAAGGTTGGAATATTAGCAATTGTAAAAGGTTGGAAATATCAAAAGGATCAGAATACTATTCGGTTCCTGCTCAGTTTCTACCGTTTAGTTTTTATTATTTAGTTTCTACTGTTCATTTCCTATTATCTAGTTTCTACTGTTTAGTTCATATTAGTAGTTCAAATTTTTCAGCTCCTCTTATTATTTTCACATTGTTCATTTCCAAATTTTCAAATTCTAATTCACATTTACAAGAATTATTGTAATACAATTGTCACACCAAAGTTGAATATTGCAGCTCAAAAAGACAAAGATTACTGCCAACCAGGGTTGTTACGCAGCGCGCAGCGCAATGCCTAGGGACAATAAGACCAGCCGGCCGTCCCAATTCAGCGCTCGCTGCAGAGCAGCTGCTACCATCCAGAACCGTCGCGATAGTAAGCAATCAAGGCGCAGACCAAATAAACACATTGAAAAAGTTAAACGTCACATAGGACACGCGTAAAACATCGTAGACAAAAAAAAAAAGCAAAAGAGGTCTCAGTATTAGCCTTGTACATAGATTGCACGCAAGAAAAAGTAAACACACACAAATAAAAAAAAAAAAAAAAAAAGCCTCAGTAACCACCAAATTTTTTTTTCTCTGTGTGGTGGCCTGCTATTATTTCTTGTTGAGCAGAACGCATCTCTGAACAAAACCTTATTTTAGATTCTGATGGGCAATTGGGAATTAATGCCTGCATCTGATTTGATTTCTCAGGGAACCAGACAAACAAAGACATATTTATAGTTGATACATATTGACTAGCAAAAATTGACTGGCAAACAGCGTAGTCTTGAGGAACAAATAAATATTCCCAGGATTCCCAGGTTTTTTGCTTCCTTGTTTGCCACCACACACCATTTGCGTTATCTTCTCCCTTTTGTTTCTGTATTGCCTCTTCAAAAGCTTCAGTACAAGGTCCTCGGTATATATTCCCTCTATAAACCCCCCTCTGTATCTTTTTTTTTTGAGTCTTTTTGCTTGATATTCTTCTATCTCCCAGCTTTCTAGCGTCGTAATTCCGCACAGTTTCCCCATCCCTCTGGCGAAGCATCCCCTAGAATCTGCTATATTTTCCTCCCATTGAACTCTCCATCCCTGAACTCGCTCTCCCCTCCCCCATCCCCCAGCAAAAATGTCGGCCCCAAGCACCAGACCTTTTGCCCTTGCCTACAACGACTTGGAGACCTCCTTCTTGGTTCCAACCCTGGCATACTTCCAGGCAACCCAATTAGCAGACCTGTTCATGAAGACCTTGCCTCAAGTGTCTGAACAAGAAGATTCATCCCAAATTGTCCCACAATCTGCCCCAGAATTACTCATTCTGTTCCTTGTCTTTGCCTCAGATTTCCACGACCCTCAAGACCCTTCCTCTCTCGATTCAATTCTCCATTCGGCCTTGCAGGAGTTTGAAACATCATACTTAGACAAAAATACCCAGGACATCCATCTGTTGGCAGCTTCTCTTTTGACTTCTTCTTCCGCAGAAAATGCAAAACTCCTCATTAAAAACTACATCAAGACCAAATACGCCCTCAATTCCCCTTTTGCTCCTGCCGGTACAACCTTGTTTGGCAAAAATAATGACCAAGTCAAGCTCTTTTCCGTCTTTGGAGGTCAAGGTAAATTTGATTATTTTGACGAATTACGTGAAATTTATGACGTTTATTACCCAATTGTCTCTTCATACATCTCAGAATTCAATTCCCTTCTTCTTCACTTGTCAGCAGGTAAAAAAGACAATTTCACTCAAGGTTTCAACTTACTTGACTGGTTAACAGATTCTTCCAAAATCCCTGATCAAGATTATCTTTTGTCTGCAAATATTTCATGTCCTTTGATTTGTGTCATTCAATTATTACATTTTGTCATAACCGCCAAATTCCTCGACTTAAAATCCCCTGCACAACTTACCGATAAATTTGGAGCTACTACTGGACATTCCCAAGGTATAGTTACTGCAATTGCCATTTCTGCTTCTCATGATGCTCAAAGCTTTTTGGATAATTCTAAAAAGGCCATTTCCGCTTTGTTTTTCATTGGTTTGCGTGTCACCACAACTTATCCAAACTATTCTTTACCTCCTTCTATCACACAAGATAGTATTGATAATAACGAAGGTGTTCCATCTCCAATGTTATCCATCAGAGATTTATCTAAGAAACAAGTTCAAAAGTTCATTGACTCTACCAACGAACATTTATCTGCTGACAAAAAGGTAAATATCTCTCTTTGTAACGGTGGAAGACACATAGTTGTCTCAGGTCCTCCTCAATCTTTATATGGTTTGAATTTATCTTTGAGAAAAGCAAAAGCTGATGAATCAATGAACCAATCAAGAATTCCATTCAGTGAACGTAAATTACAATTCACAAACAGATTTTTGTCCATCACTTCACCTTTCCATTCTCATCTTTTAAATGGCGCAAATGCTGAAATTGAATCAGATTTGAAAAACATTAAAATTACTCCAAGTGAATTGCGTATTCCAGTAATTGATTTCAACAATGGTGAAAATCTCCAAAATTCTGCAGAAAGTAACATCTTGGTGAGAGCAGCTCATCTTATCACTGATTTACCTGTCAATTGGGTACTTGCATGTAACGCCGTTCCTCAAACTACCCATATCGTTGATTTCGGTCCAGGTGGTGTCTCAGGTATTGGTTCTCTCACAAATCACAACAACCGTGGTACTGGTGTCCGTATTATCATTGCAGGTGCCTTGGATGTAGGACTCACTGAAGAAGATCAAGAACTCGGATTTAAACAAGATCTTTTCGATAATTCCGGTAATGTTCAATTTGCCGCTAATTGGTTGAAAGAATACAAACCAACCTTGATCAAGAATTCTAATACTGGTGAGCTTTTCCTCAAGACCAAATTTTCCGAATTATTATGCAAGCCTCCATTATTAATCCCTGGTATGACTCCTTCCACTGTTGATCCAGAGTTTGTAACTGCTACATTAAATGCAGGCTACTACATCGAAATCGGTGGAGGTGGTTATTTTGAAAATAAATCATTTGAAGCCGCTTTGACACAAGTTGCAGAAAATGTAAAGCCAGGTACAGGTATTGGTATTAATATGATCTATGTTAATCCACGTATGTTACAATGGGGTATTCCTGCCATTAAAAACCTTCGTGAAAATGGATTCCCAATTCAATCTTTGACTATTGGTGCTGGTGTTCCTTCCTTGGAGGTTGCCACAGAATATATTGAAACATTAGGATTAACTCACTTAGATCTTAAACCAGGTTCCGTTGACTCTATTTATCAAGTCATTGAAATCGCAAGAGCACATCCAACATTCCCTATCGTTTTGCAATGGACTGGTGGTCGTGGAGGTGGTCACCACTCTTTTGAAGATTTCCATCAACCAATTTTAGCAACTTACGCTGCTATCAGACGTTGTCCTAATATCATCTTGATTGCTGGTTCCGGTTTTGGATCCCATGAAGATACTTATCCTTACTTGACTGGTGAATGGTCTAAAAGATTTAACTTCCCTGCTATGCCTTTGGATGGTTTCTTGTTCGGTTCTAGAGTCATGATCGCTAAAGAAGCTAAATTATCTGTAGAAGGTAAAGAATTGATTGCTTCTTGTTCAGGTGTAGAAGATGCTGAATGGGAAGGTACCTACAAGAAAGCCACCGGTGGTATCATGACCGTTAGATCTGAAATGGGTGAACCAATTCATAAAATTGCTACAAGAGGTGTTATGTTGTGGGAAGAATTTGACAAAAAATACTTTTCTTTGAAGGCTAAGGATTTGTTGAAAAAGTTGAAACAAGACAAACATGAAATCATCAAGAAGTTGAATGCTGATTTCCAAAGACCATGGTTCGGTGTTAGTAACAAAACAGGTGCAGCATGCGACATCAAAGATATGACCTATTCAGAAATTTCACATAGATTGATGGCTATGATCTACTCTTCTAGAAGCGGTAGATGGTTAGATATGTCCTTGTGCAAGATGTTATACAACTGGTTAGTAAGAGTTGAGGAAAGATTCATTACCGCAGAAATCGAATCTATTTTTACTCAATCTGAATTACAAAAATCACCAATTGAAGTCTTACAAAAACTTGACTCTCTTTTCCCTGCTTCCACAAAGCAATTAATTAATGCATATGATAACATTTACTTCATCAAATTATGTTCAAACCCAGCTCAAAAGCCAGTTCCTTTCATTCCTGTTCTTGATGAATCCTTCGAAAGATACTTCAAGAAGGATTCTCTTTTCCAATGTCAAGATTTGGACTTTGTTCCAGATCATGATATTCAAAGAACATGTATATTACATGGTCCTGTTGCTGCTAAGTACACTACTAAAGCAAATGAACCAATTAAGGATTTAATGGATGGTATCAATAATGGATTGATCAACAATTTGTTGAAAGAGTTCTATGATGGAGATGAATCTAACGTTCCAACTGAAGAATTTGTTGGAGGGTATAAACCTGCCACTGAAATTTGCTCTTCTGAATTTTCTGCTAAATCAACCTCCGTCGAAAAACTCGTTTTCGAATTGGGTAATGACATTGAGAAGGTTGACTCTGTCAAATGGATGGAATGTTTAGCTGGCTCAACTAAGAATTGGAGATTTGCATTTGTTACTGCCAAATTTGTGGTTCAGGGGTACAATTATGTAAAGAATCCAATCCAGCAGTTTATCGAACCATTTTCTAATGCAAGAGTAGAAATTTCAAATCCTGAAAATTCTGCAAAAACTGTTTTTACTCTTTTTGATAAGTTGAACAAATTGGTTGAAATGAAGTTATTGGCTGATGGTGTCACCATTGAAGTCTTATTATTTACACCATTCAACAAAGATAACAACTTGTTGCCATTACAATTATTGTACAAGTATAATCCAAGTGATGGGTTTGCACCTATTTTGGAAGTCATGGATGACAGAAATGATCGTATCAAAAGATTCTACTGGAAGTTGTGGTTTGGTTCCGATTCCAAATATGAGGACAATTTTGACTTAACTAAGCCAGTATATGGTGATAAACCAGTCGAAATCACTGATGAAAAAATCAAACAATTCACTCAAATCATTCAGAACTCCAACGATTATTATGTTGACCATGCACCAATGGACTTTGCAATTGTTCTTTGTTGGGAACGTATTATGAAATATCTCTTCCATTCTAAAATTGATGGTGATTTATTGAAATTAGTTCACTTGTCTAACTCATTCAACTACAAAAACAACGACGATGAAATCGAGTCTTTGAAGATTGGTGACTTGGTGAACAGTAAGTCTGAAGTTTTGTCTGTTGTTAACACACCAAGTGGTAAAAGAGTAAAAGTTACAGGAACAATTTTCAAAGTCAATTCTGATGGTAGTGAAGGAGAGCCAGTCATGGATTTGGTTTCTGAATTTTTCTACAGAGGCCACTATACTGATTTTGAGAATACATTCGATAAGATCGTTCAAAATCCAGTAAAGGTTCCATTCAAATCTATCAAGGATATTGCTGTATTGAAAAGTAAAGAATGGGCAATCTTGAAAGATGATATCGATGTTCTTGGTGAAACTTTGACTTTCAATTGCGAAACTGAAGTCAGCTTCAAGAACGACAAAGTATTTTCTTCTGTCAAAACTGTTGGTAAAATCATGTTAGAATTACCAACAAAAGAAATGTTGGAAGTCGGTGAAGTCGATTATCAAGCTGGAGAATCTTTCGGTAACCCTGTATTAGATTATTTACAAAGAAATGGTACAAGTGTTGAAGAAACTAAGTTGTTCGAGCAACAAATTCCAATTTCATCTTCGGAACAACCATTAACCTTGCCTGTATCCAATATTCCATATGCAGTTGTTTCAGGTGATTATAACCCAATTCACGTATGCCCACACTTTGCTAAATATGCTCAATTACCTGGTACAATTACCCATGGTATGTTCACTTCTGCTAGTGTCAGAAAGTTGGTGGAATTATGGGGTGCTGATAATGTTGCCAAGAGAGTCAAGGCATACAAGGCCAATTTCACAGGTATGGTTTTGCCAGGTACTGAATTAAGCACTGAGTTGAAACACGTTGGTATGATCAATGGTAGAAAGCTTTTGAAGATTTCTACAAAGAATGTTGCTACAGGTGAATTAGTATTAGATGCTCAGGCTGAAATTTCTCAACCATCTTCTACATATCTTTTCACTGGTCAAGGTTCGCAAGAACAAAATATGGGTATGGATTTGTACAAGACTTCTTCTGTTGCCAAAGCAGTTTGGGACAGAGCAGATGCTCATTTAATGCAACAATACGGTTTCTCTATTTTGGATATTGTTAAAAATAATCCAAAAGAATTTACCGTTCATTTTGGTGGTGTCAAGGGTAGAGAGATCAAAAAGAACTACACTTCGATGGTTTTCGAGACTTTGGATTCCAATGGTGCGTTGAAAAGTGAGAAAATTTTCAAGGAAATCACCAGCAAATCCAAGTCTTACACTTTCAAGTCTGATACTGGTTTGTTAAGTGCTACTCAATTTACACAACCTGCATTGACATTGATGGAAAAAGCAGCTTTTGAAGATTTGAAATCTAAGGGATTAGTTCCTGAAAACTGTGTTTTCGCTGGTCACTCTCTTGGTGAATACTCTGCTTTGGCTTCTTTGGGTGATGTTATGCCAATCGAATCGTTGGTTGAAGTTGTATTTTACAGAGGTATGACTATGCAAGTTGCTGTTGAACGTGATGAACAGGGCAGATCAAACTATGGTATGATCGCCTGTAATCCAAGCAGAGTTTCTTCCACATTCGATGATGCTGCATTAAGATTTGTTGTTGATTCTATCTCCAAGAGAACCGGTTGGTTATTAGAGATTGTTAATTACAATGTTGAAAACCAACAATATGTCGCTGCCGGTGACTTGAGAGGTTTGGACACATTGACAAATGTTCTTAACGTGTTTAAGATCAAGAAGATTGATATTGTCAAATTGCAAGAACAAATTAGCGTCGAAAAGATTGGTGATTACTTGAATGAAATTACTGATGAAGTTGCAAAACAATCATTAGAAAAGCCACAACCTATTAACTTGCAAAGAGGTTTCGCTTGTATTCCATTGAAGGGTATTTCTGTTCCATTCCACTCGTCGTACTTAAGAGGTGGTGTTCAACCATTCAAAAAATTCTTATTGAAGAAGATTCCAATGAAGGCCTTGAAGGTTGATAACTTGGTCAATAAATATATTCCTAACTTGACTGCTAAGCCATTTGAAGTTACCAAAGAATACTTCGAAGAAGTTTACGAATTGACTAAATCAGAAAGAATTAAGACTGTTTTGGACAACTGGGACAGCTATTACAACTGAGAATAGCTCTAAATATTCTTTAAGCATTAGTTTTTAGGCTTTGCTTCCTATTAATATCTGAGAAAACATATTTTTTTTTTCGGTTTTTATTACATAATTATCTGTCTAGTTGAAATTGTCATGATAATAATGATTGAGGATTGACTCCGTTGTTTACTATTTGATAAAGAGGGATTTCATATTTTGAACTAATGGAGTTAACAGTCGTCTATTTTCCAGGAGACATCAATAGCATTTAAATGTAATTTAAGTATTTACATTGATTTTTTTATTATTTTTTATTAATTTGTGTATAAATATATGATTATTAGTTTTATGATTGTTGTAGCTTTGCACATGAAGATTGTTTGACGGATCGATATTTGAGATATTGAGTATTTTTCAATTAAAAGCACGCGTCCCATCTCATCGAAAATAAATTTTCGAAAAAAAAAAATATGAAAAGACAGAGTAGAAAAATGATGTGTTATGTGAAAGACATATTGCAGCTTTTATGAATCCTACAATATAATCATTCTAGTAAGGTTGGTCTTTATCGAAATTTCTTGAATTATATATTCAAGTTGATATTGATAGGATTAAATTCGTTCCATACAAGAAAAATGTCTCTATCAGATTCAGAAGAAGAAACAATTGATTTATCCTCCAAGTTTGGTTTAGGAAATGATTCAGATGATGAAAGTCAGTCAGATGTTAACAACGATGATTCCAGCGAAGATGAACCAATAAATGAGTACCAAGATGAAATCTTTTATTCTGATGACGAAGAAACTAATCAGCAAGAACAGAAGGAAAAAAAAGAAACAGCTCTGGATAAAACTATTGATCCGAATGATAATAAAATACCAAACTTGCAGTTATCTGACGACGAAGATGATAAGGATCTCACAAACATTTTAGACAAGAAACCTAAAGCCAAAAATGGAACCTTTCAAAGTTTTGGGCTCTCCAAAAAGATTTTGTACAATATTACTAAAAAAGGTTATAAACAGCCAACTCCGATTCAAAGAAAAACTATTCCTGTTATAATGTCAGGCAGAGATGTTGTGGGGATGGCCCGTACAGGTTCTGGTAAAACTGCAGCATTCTTATTGCCTGTGATAGAAAAATTAAAGACCCATTCTGCAAAAGTTGGAGTAAGATGTGTTATTCTCTCTCCTAACAGAGAATTAGCATTGCAGACTTATTCTAGCTTCAAGGAGTTCAGTAGAGGTACCAATTTGAGGGCTGTGAATCTTGTCGGTGGTGACTCATTAGATTCTCAATTCAGTGCTATGTTAAGTAATCCTGATGTTGTAATTGCTACACCAGGTAGATTCTTTCATTTGAGAACAGAAATGTCTTTAAATTTGAAACTAGTAGAGTATATTGTGTTTGATGAAGCTGATCAATTATTTGAGGATTCCTTTGAAACAGAATTGACAGATTTAATCTCTTCCGTATCTTCACACAGACAAGCTATTTTATTTAGTGCAACCTTGCCTAAGTCCTTAGTTAATTTCGCCAAAATTGGTCTAAATAATCCAATGCTTGTAAGATTAGATACGGAAGCCAAAATATCAGATCAATTGGAGATGTGTTTCATCAGTGCTAAACAACAAGAAAGAGAGGCAACCCTATTATTTATTTTACAGGAAATAATCAAGCTACCAGTATCTTCCCCTGATGTATTGAAAAATTTAGACGAATTCAAGACATACGTATCTGATGATGATGATGATGATGATGATGACGAAGATAATAATGAGGATGGTGCTCATACAGGCAAAGCTGGTCTGCACAAAAAAGGAAAAGGTAAAAAGGTTGCCAAAAAAGGCAAAAAGTTTGAAAAAGTGAAATTCAGTAAGGCCAATGAACTAGTTTCTCCAAACGGAACTATTATTTTTGTACCAACAAGACATCATGTTGAGTATATAAAAAACTTCTTAAGAAACGCTGGATATGCTTCTTCTTATATTTATGGTACCTTGGATCAACATGCAAGAAAAAGGCAATTATATAATTTCAAATCAGGTTTAGTATCCTTATTGATTGTGACTGATGTTGCTGCTAGAGGTATAGATATTCCTTTATTAAAGTATGTTATTAATTACACTCTTCCAGCTTCATCGAAGTTATTCGTGCATAGAGTTGGTAGAACTGCTAGAGCTGGTAATACTGGTTTTGCATATAGTATCGTTACTCCTAATGAAGTTCCATCATTAGTCGAAATGGAATTATTCTTAGGGAGAAAGATCTTGTTAACAAGCATGCAGGAGAAGAAAATCCAATTATTAAAGCAAAATTGTGAAGCTGAAAATAAGCAATTTGTTGAGCCTAAAATATCCTATACAGATAGATTAGTATTAGGTTCTGCTCCTAGAAATAAACTTGAAGTCTGTTCTGACTTCGTAAGTACATTAATGAAGGATTATGAGTTACAAGTTTTGAAAAAAGTGGCTGAAAAAGCGGAAAAACTATATTATAAGACTAAATCAAAAGTGACTTCTGTTGAATCATTGAAAAGATCTAAAGAGTTACTAAGAAGTGACTGGGATGAGCAGAATCTATTGTTTGGTCCTAATGAAGAGAAGGCGAAAGAAAACTTTTTATTAAAGTTGCAAAATCGTAAGAAGAAAGAAACGGTGTTCGAATTTAGTAAAAATAATGAACAGATGATAGATTTCATGAATAAGAGAAGAAGACAGATTGCACCAGTGCAGAGAAGAGCTTTAGAACGTAAGGAACTTTTGGATAAGGAAAGACTTGCAGGATTGACACATAGTTTACAAGATGAAGTTTTGAAGGGAGACGAGGCTGAAGTGGGATTTAATGTGATTCTGGAACAAGATTTAAAAGACACATTCGAAATAGGTGAAACAAATTCAAAGAATAATAAGAAAAAAAAATCATATAAAGATGAAAATTTCTTTTTATCTCACTACGCTCCGGTATCAGATATCCAAGATAAACAATACGATATTGGTACTTCATTTGCAAATGATGCTCAAAGGGCAACATTCGATATGGATGGTGATGACAGAACTCAAGTTCATAAACAAAACCAACAGGTTTACAAATGGGATAAATCCAAAAAGAATTATGTGAATACACGTTCTACTGATCAGAAATTTATTATTAGTGAGAATGGACAGCGTATCCCAGCCAGTTATAAATCCGGAAGATTCGAAGCTTGGAAGGACTCAAATAGAATATCATCCTCTAGTTTGAAGGTCGGCTCTAAAGAGAGCAATGTCAACACTGCTGCTATTGTCCGCGGTAGAAGATATCAGCATAAAACTGAGAAAGCTCCAAAAGCAGCTGACAAGTTTAGAGATGACTACCATAAACAGAAGAAAAAGATTGCTGCAGCCACAGAAAGAGGAGTTGAAATCAAAGGATACAAGGTCGCGGGCAAAGCTTCCAGTAATGAAATTCAAAGTACTGAACAAATCAGAAAACAGAGAAATGCAAAACAACAAAGAAGAGAAAAGAATGGAAGACCAAGTAAAAAGCGGAAATTCTAATTATTCTGTTTCTTTTTCATCACAAAATTTTCAAAAGCTTATATACAACAAAAATCGTATATTAATTTTATTTCGATTTTCTGATTTACTGTAGTGATTATTTATGATATTTAGATAGTATAACTAATATTCCTATTAGGAAAAGAATTGAAAAATATTCTTAAAACTCTCTTGGAGAACTTAGAAGCCTCCGAAATTAAATTGATAACTTCCACCATCACCTCCAAAAGGAAATCCACCGAATTGAGAACCTCCTCCACCAAATGGAGAGCCACCTCCGAATGGGGAGCCCTGACCCCCATCTGAGTAACCTCCTTGATCATATTCATCCCTAAGTTCTTTGTTTGATAAAGTTTCGTACGCTGTATTGATTTCAGCCATTTTATCCTCTGCATCCTCTCCTTTATATTTATCAGGATGATACTGTTTTACCAATTTACGATAGGCTGTTTTTATGTCTCTATCGCTAGCATCTTTCAGCACGCCCAATACTTTGTAAAAATCTACATCTGGTTGTTGAGCTCTTTGTCTTTGTCTTTGCTGCTGTTCTTGGTATTGTCTATATTGTTCTTGTTGTTGTCTCTCCTTTTGCTGTCTTTCTTTTTGCTGTTGCTGCTGTAAAACTCTCTCAATTTTGTCAAACTTCTTTTTGAAAATAGGTGATTTTCTGATATTTTCACGCTCTTTAAATTTATCATATATCTCTTTCATTTTGCCTACATTCTTGCTTTTAATAACACTTTGAATTTCAGAAATGATTGCAGGAAGAAAATTATCGAGATTATTTTCATGTTTTTCCTGTTCTAATATCAGTTGACAATACTGCTTTGATTTTTCAAATTTGCCTTTCATAACATATGCCTCGCATGCGGCTTTATTAAAATCTTTCATTAATTCTCTTATCAAAAGGTTATTTTTTTGAGAAAAAAATTTTTGGAAAAAAGACTCGGAGGAATACTTTGAAAGTAACTGTTGATTGTATCTATCATTCAAAAACTTGAAAAAAACGAAATTATTATCAAATTCTTGACCATTATAAATTGTCTTTATTTCTCTTTTAGGAATATTCGGTTTTATTTCAAAAAGTAAATTGATAATCCTATCATAATCACTTGAGGAAATAGTGTTTAAATCGATGTCTTCTGTAAGCCCGTCTGTGTTGTCATAATATAGCCAATTTTGAAATTTCTTGAATTTGCCTAACAATTGCAAAAGTTCTTTATTTCTACTCAATAATGAATTAAGTCTCTTGATGGATTTATCATCCATATCATAACGAATACCTTTTTGGATATATCTTATAGCTCTATCATAATCACTCATACCAAACAAATACATGTTTGTCAAAAACACATAGTTCTCAATATTCAATGGATTCAACAAGGAAAGTTTCAAACCATCACTTATCAATGCTGAAGGTAAATGATTTACTTCATTTGAATCCTTCATAGCATCCTTAATTGTACATTTAATATGAGTATAATATAAATCTGGATTTGAAGGGGATTCACTAATTGCCATATTTATCGAATTGATACATTCTGTGTAATTTGTAGCTCTCACATAGCTTTCTGCTTCATCAATTTTAGATTCCACTAATTTCAAATTGTTTAAAATATTTGCAGCTTTTGAGTTGGTTTGAAAAAATCTATCCAGCAGATTAGCAAAACTTTTCAAATCATCATATTTACCTAATTTTAAATAGAGTTCCATCAATCTTAGTTTTGCAAGAGCAACCGAATCATCATGGGACAAACAAGTATTAAAATCATCAATAGCTCTGTATTCTTTGTTCAAAACCATGTTAATCACACCTTTCTTGTAGTATATATTGGGTAAAAGAGTTTCTTTGTCTTTAATGTCAAGTGAACTTTTTGTCACCCAGTTAAGAAGCGTTTCATATTCCATTAACAAGTCATTGTTGAGTATCCCAGTCAGAAACTGGTTGTCCAAGTCTTTGGATATACTCTTGAAAGTTTCTAGATCATTCAAATCGTCTGGCGATTGTAGTGATTGAACCTGCAAACACCAAAATAAAGCCAACAAAAGCTCCCAAATAACCATATTTTCTCCAAAAAAAACTGGATAAACCTACAGCTCAAAAGAAATAATTCTTGTTAATCAATTACCAAGTACGATCTTTGTTGACTCTATACTGAAATCTTCAAATTCAAAGAGATTAAGAAGCTTAAATTATATAAAGCTAGACAGGATCAAAGTGTTCCAAATTTGAAGTAACTTAATTGGAAATACATATAGAAAAATACCTTTTTATTTGTACCATAGAAAATTCTGGAAAAAAAAAACTGCATACGGTGTAACGGATATCAGGTGGATTTGGCGAACAATCTAAAGTCTCTGAAGGATCTAAAGGTTCTGAAGGATTCACTTAGTGCTATTCTAAACTTACAGAGCAAGATCTAATAAACATAGTGAGATTGTGTGACTCAAAATAGTGTATTTACAAGTATATACAAAAGACTTTTGTCAAAATACAAAAATAAAAAAGATCACTTAAGTTGAACGAAACTTGAGAAAATCATTCAACATCTTGGGATTCCTTGATCAATGCCTCCATTGAGAAGTCTGGAGTTCCTTTGTTGAAAGCCTCCAACAACGCTAATCTTGTCTGGTTGTCTTTTTGTAAGCCACCATAAAAGTTTTGTAAATTGAGAATCAACAATTGAGAATCGTTCAAGTTAACGTTGGAATCCTTTTCTACATGGCCGTTCATAAGAATGATTCCCTTATCGGCTTCCAACTCTTTGTGGAAAATAAGAGTAGTATGTGGTTTTGCAAACTCTTTATGGAGCTTGTATTCGGCTAAAGTTGTGAAAATCACATGTGTGGTGTATGGTCCAGCGAAGCTCCACTGGACAAAATGTAATTCATGGCCTTGCTCCTTTTTCAATGGTAGAATGAAGAAAGGATACTTTCTAGCATTTCTATAAAGTTCATCAAACACATTTTTGTCTATAACAGAGCACACATTTTGCGGGTTACTTTGGAATCGAGCTCTCCAAATAAACTTAATATCTTCGGCATTCAATTCAGAAATTTTTTCCACATCTACGAATGAGCTCAAAGTCTTGAATGGAGGCTTTTCCTCGACAGACTGCTTGGTGTTCGGTGCTAAAGGTTTCTTGATCTTTATCATATTTCCAGAAGTAGTGCTGCTTCCAGCTGACGATAAACGTTCATCGAGCTCTTTTAAAGGATCGACCTTGTTGTACTGCTCCTTCTTTTCTTTGATTTGGTCTTTGAGTTTATCCTTCAACTCATTGATGTCCTTCGCACCTACTTCTCTTGCTTTCTTCTCCAATTTTCTCTGGTAGTTTTTCAAAATTTCATCCTCTTTGGAACTTGTCAGCGATTTTCTGTTGAAGTTCGAGTTCGTGTACCTGAAATTACTAACTTTTGCATAGTTTCTAGCGCAATGGCTACCATGATGGCTGCCATGGATGCTGGTTGCGAACAACGATGATATTCTTCTTTTGGTCAAAACTTTTGCTATCATTTCCAGAACTGTGAAAAACCACAGAGAGCGATCAATATGTGAGCACGATTTAGTCCTTTTTGACGTATTGAATTAATGAAATATTCAAGAATTCGATTGTAAAATAAATATATATATATATAAACAATCTTGACGTTATGGATTGCTGAAACTTTTACATTGAAGTTGTTTGGACACTGTAAGTCTATTAAGCCAAAAAAAAAAAAAAAAAAAAAAAAAAAAAAATTCTATCGTCTAACCTGGGCAAGTGTCTTCTCTAAAATATGTGATTTTGTCAGATAATATGAAAGATCTAGATTTGAAAAGTAACAATCACAAAACTTGCAATTAACAATAAGTTTTACTTTTAGTTTTATGGGTATAGCGAAATTGAGGTGCTTCGATTCCTCTTTTCCCAACAGATCTATCTAGAAAACAAAAGCCACGAGAAATCCTGAACTCGATCGTTATCTTTGGGTTTTATTATTTAAGATATTTAGTAGAAACTAACTGAAACAATAAAAGAAATATAAATAAAAAAAAATGGAGAACTTGAATGGGTTCTATGCTGTTTTTGACTCATTTCCCGAGGTGGAGGTGCTTTTGGAACACATGTGGATTGGATCACACTTGATGACAATTGTAGGCAGTTTGATGTATTTCTTTGTGTCTGCCATCGCGCCAATTGGATACTTTATTGCAGTTCTAGGAGCTATAATTACTTATTCTGTGGTCATTTATAGAAAGAATTTTTTGGCCAAGCCTTTCGTTTCAGGATTGATTCCTTTGTCTGAGGCCATCAGATCAGAAAACTTCCACTTGTTGCTCTTAGCATATCTCTGGATGATAACACCCAGCTCGATCTTCAAGATATTGCAATTCTTCATTTATTCGTTGCTAAACGTCCTCTCCTACTCTATTCTTCATTTCATTCCTCCAGGTAGTCTTGCTGCTTCAGTGAGTGTTCCCTTGATGCAGGCTATACAGGGCCCTTTGATTGACGTGGCATCCTTCATAGATCTTTTCTTGTTTGGAATAATGTTTATGGAATCCATCTTGCATCTATCCTTCTATGGGCTCATTTTATTCTTCTTCATATGGTGCATAAGGGTAGAGTACAGCAACAGCAGCAGAAGAAGTATTTATCTGTGCATGGCAGCAATTAGCTCGATTTTATCCCAGCCAAACATGCCGCCTGAATTATCGGAGAACTGGACCAGATTCTGTGGAATCATAGAATCAATTCTCCCGAGAACCGTCGCAATACCTGACATTCCACCAGAGGGCGCGGAACCTGTCATCGATAATTCCAGTATTTTGAGGGACTGGTGAACATCTCTCAAAGAGGAAATCCGCAGCATAAGTCTGCTAAAGCGAATCTGGCGTTTCAGCTCGGGGAACACAATTTATTTCTGGAAAATAATAGCATAGTCGCTGACAAAGAACTGTGAGTTTCTCCTCTAATTTCCTGCACTAGTTTTTCCATCGAAAATCACTATGCACCGTCAGATAATTATCAGTCTAATCATATTTCATTTCATCTTCTTTTTTTCGCTCCCTTTCTGGACTCCATAAGATCATTCAATATGATTTTTCTCTAGTTTATTAGCATTTAATCTAAGGATAATCATACTACACTCTGTCTAATTTCCTCATGCACATAGTTGTAAATCAATTTGACCAAAAACATGACTGGTACAACGAAATTTTCCCCTTTTTTTCACACTTGCACTATAAGTATCTTTGTACCATTCATTTTTATCGTTTTCCATTCAATTTCATGTAGTACTCTTCGAGAAATATTCAAAAATACTGCCCAAAATTTTTTTAGAACGTTATTTAATCATTGAGTATTCAATATAACCCTTTTTGGTGTCATGCTTTCAATATATTAACAAATTGACTCATTGAAAAAAAAATTTCAGTACAGGACTACTAAGAAAAAAAAAAAAAAAAAAAAGAAAAAAAGATTCAAAACACGATCGATGCCTTTAATACCTTGGAATCTTATATTCCAATTCATTGGATACATCTGATCCTCCTGAAGCTTGATTTTGTTTCTTTTCTTTCTCTACGAAAAGATCATCTAGATTTCATTGTCCCGCAACCGTAATTCGTGGAATTTTCAGAGGGCTTGCAGTTTAAGACATAGTTTATATAGTTCCCCCTATTGTCGTCTTGCTCCACCAATATGGCTGAACTATTGATTATTCCAGGAAACACCGCGTTTTCCGAGTTCCGTATCAAGAACTTGACGGCATCCATCAATGAACAAATTGGATCAGACTCAATCAATTCGATCGAGTCTACTTTCGTTCATTATGTTGCTTTGAAAAACAACAAGAACTTAGAAGGTGCTCATTTGGAACAATTGAAACAACTTCTCGACTATGGCTCTCCTCATGATCCGGAAAACACCACCGTTTCTAAATTGGTCGATGCCGTTTCTGTCACAAGCTTGGATTCCTCATTGTTGGAGGGTGATGACTCAGAATTCAAGTACTTGATTGTTGTGTTGCCTCGTACTGGAACTATCTCTCCTTGGTCCTCTAAGGCTACTAACATTGCCCACGTCTCTGGTTTCGTTGACTCCATCGATAGAATTGAAAGAGGCTTTGCTTTATTAATCAACTCGAAAGTTGCTTTAGACGATAAATGGGGTGCCAATTACGTTCTTTTGTCCTCGGTTTTTGACAGAATGACCGAATCATTGTTCTTGAACAAATTGCCAGTTTTTGATAACATTTTCTTGCATTCAAGTCCTAAACCATTATCTTCTGTTGAATTGGTAGAATCTGCTGATCCTTTGGACACTTTGCAGAAAGCTAATGAAAAATTGGGTTTAGCTTTCGATAAAGAAGAAATCGAATATTTAGTTGATTCGTTTGTTCACAAACTCAAAAGAAACCCTACAGATGTTGAGTTGTTTATGTTCGCACAAATCAACTCGGAACATTGTCGTCATAAAATTTTTAACGCTAATTGGGTTATTGACGGAAAATCTAAAGATTACAGTTTGTTCAAGATGGTTAAGACCACTCATACTAAAAGTCATGAAAATACTATTTCTGCCTATTCTGATAACTCTGCTGTTTTTGCAGGAAGTGAAGGTTATTTCTATTCCCCAAATATCAAAACTAAGAATTGGGAATTGATTAAAGAAAAAGTAAATACCTTAATCAAAGTTGAAACTCATAATCATCCAACGGCCATTTCACCATTTGCTGGTGCTGCCACCGGTTCTGGTGGAGAAATCAGAGATGAAGGTGCAACTGGTAAAGGTTCCAAACCAAAAGCGGGTTTGGCTGGTTTCTCTGTATCAAACTTGGAAATTCCAGGGTATGTTCAACCATGGGAAGAAGAATTCATTGAATCTGTTGGAAGACCTGATCATATTGCTTCTCCTCTCGAAATTATGACTCAAGCTCCTATTGGTTCTGCTGCATTCAACAATGAATTTGGTAGACCATGTATCGTTGGTTATTTCCGTACTTTAACCACCAAAGTTTCAAATAAAGATAAAAAGGAGGAAATCAGAGGATTTCATAAGCCAATTATGTTAGCTGGTGGTTTGGGTGCTATCAGACCTAATTTATCATTAAAGGACAACTCTATTAGACCTGATGATTTAATAATTGTTCTCGGTGGACAATCTATGTTGATTGGTTTAGGTGGTGGCGCTGCTTCTTCTGTTCACTCAAGTGATAAAAATACAGAGCTAGACTTCGCCTCAGTTCAAAGAGGTAATCCAGAAATGGAAAGAAGAGCACAAGAAGTCATCAATGCTTGTGCTTCCTTAGATTTGGAAAATCCAATTTTATCGATTCATGATGTTGGCGCTGGTGGTTTAAGTAATGCCTTGCCTGAATTAGTTCATGATAATGATTTAGGTGCAGTATTCCAATTACGTAAGGTCTTAAGTTTGGATCCAAGTATGTCACCATTAGAAATTTGGTGTAACGAATCTCAAGAAAGATATGTATTAGCTATAAGCCCATCTAGTTTGAAACTCTTCGAGGATATTTGTAACAGAGAAAGATGTCCATATGCTGTTATTGGTCATGCTACTAAGGATGAAAGATTAGTTGTCGAAGATGACTTATTTGATAACAAGATAATTGATTTAGATATGTCAATTTTATTCGGTAATGCTCCAAAATTAACTAAGGTTAGCAACACAGAGCCATTAAGTTTAACAGAAGATTTCTCAGAATTAGCTACATTAAAGGTCTCTGACGCTTTAAGTAGAGTCTTGAGACTCCCATCTGTTGGTTCTAAAAGTTTCCTTATCAGTATTGGTGACAGAACTGTTGGTGGTGTTATTGACAGAGATCAATATGTTGGCCCTTGGCAAGTTCCAGTTGCTGATGTTGGTGTCACTGCTACCTCTTTGGGTGATGTTAATAATTGTCTGGGTGAAGCGATGGCTATGGGTGAAAAGCCTGTTTTGGCATTGATTTCTGCATCTGCATCTGCAAAAATGTGTGTCGCTGAGGCTTTGATAAACTTGTTAGCTTCAGATATTACCAAGTTATCTGACATTAAAATTTCTGCCAATTGGATGTCTGCAGCTAATTACCCTGGTGAAGGCTCTAAATTGTATGAAGCAGTTGAAGCAATTTGTTTAGATTTGTGTTCAGATTTAGGTATCGCTATTCCAGTTGGAAAAGATTCTTTGTCGATGAAAATGAATTGGAAGGATACAAAAACCGGTCAAAACAGAGAAGTAGTATCTCCATTAAGTTTGGTGATTACCACTTTTGGCCCTGTCCTTAATACTTCTAAAACATGGACTCCAGAGTTGCAAAAGATTGAAAAGTCTGTTTTAGTATTAGTTGATTTAGGTGCTAATAAAGAAAAGATGTCCTTAGGTGGATCCGCTTTCTTGCAAGTTTATAACAAGGTTGGTAACTCTTCCCCATCTGTATACGACAATGTAATTTTCAAGGGCTTTTTGGAAGCTTTGATTGCATTGCATAACGTCGATGAACCAATTGTGCACGCTTATCATGACAGATCTGATGGTGGTTTAATTGTCACATTATTAGAGATGGCCTTTGCTGCAAGATCTGGTTTAGATGTTCGTTTAGCTTCTTCGAAGCATACTTCTTTGGAGTACCTATTCAATGAAGAGTTAGGTGCAGTTTTCCAAATTTCAGAAGATAAATACTCTGATTTTGTTAAAGTCTTTGCTGAACATAATGTTCCTTCTGAATTCATTTCTATTGTTGGTACTCCAGTCTTTAGTGAAGCTCAAGAAATATGTGTTTCTTATAATGGTGCAAATATTTTGCAAGAAAAACGTTCTGTATTGCAACAGCAATGGTCTGAAACATCCTATAAAATTCAAAGTTTGAGAGACAACCCATCAACATCATTACAAGAATTTGAAAATATCAGTGATGATGCTGATCCAGGTCTTTACTATAAATTATCTTATAATTTATCAGACTCCATTCTGCAATTGACAAGCAAACCTAAAGTTGCTATATTGAGAGAGCAAGGTGTCAACGGCCATTTCGAAATGGCTTGGTGTTTCCAAGACTCTGGTTTTACCGCTGTTGATGTCCATATGACAGACATTATTAATGGAAATGTTTCTTTGGATGACTTTGTGGGACTTGCTGCATGTGGTGGTTTCTCTTATGGTGATGTATTAGGAGCTGGTAATGGTTGGGCTAAATCTATTTTATTCCATGAACAAACAAGAAAAGAGTTCATCAAATTCTTCCAAGAAAGAAAAGATACATTTGCATTTGGTGCATGTAATGGTTGTCAATTTCTCTCAAAAATTCAAGAATTGATTCCGGGATCTGACAACTGGCCTACTTTTGAGCGTAACTTCTCTGAACAATATGAAGGAAGAGTCGCAATGGTTAAAATTGAAGATACTAATAGTATTTTCTTACAAGATATGGCCGGTTCTGAAATGCCTATTGTTGTTGCTCACGGTGAAGGTCGTGCTTCTTTCAAGTCTATCAAGCAATTAGAACACTTCGAAAAAGAAGGGTTGGCTGCAGTCAGATTTATTGACAACCACGGTAGAATCACTGAAAGATATCCATTCAATCCAAATGGATCACCAGATGGTATTACTGGTATTAGAAATGCAAACGGTAGAGTCTTAGCTACTATGCCACATCCAGAACGTATTTGTAGATTAGAATCTAATAGTTACTATCCAAAAAATGATAAATCTCTTCTTGAGGATCTCCAGCAATACGGTCCTTGGATCAAATTGTTCAGAAATGCCAGAAAATGGGTTGGTTAAGATCTACATTTGTTGCCGAAATATTAGAGATATTCAGTAATGATCATTGATTTACTTGATTGTTATTTAACCTTACTTTTTTTGTCACTATTCGTTTATTATCAACAACTTTACTACATTTAATTGGAACTATAACTATCTCAAGAAAATTTATTTTTTTGACAGTAAGGATTTTAACTCAAATAAGTCGGTGATTCTCCAACTGTAAAATTGACTGAAATTGTATTTATGAATTATGTAGTATATATTCTAATCTTATTAATCAATTTATTGAGCAGAAAATAATTTTCAATTCATTCTTTGAAGAACGAACACCAAAGTCAAAATCTGACGTTATAATGCCTAGTTAATGCAGAACTAAAAGGTAGGATACTCTAACTGAGAAATCACGAAGTCACAGCTCGATGGAGCTGAGATTGATTTCTCTTAGTGAGGTATGATGCAGTAATGATGATGAATTCTAATTATTATTACGAAATCAGCTACAGCTGATTTTTCTACACTGTGTTGTTTTTCGAAAAAAAATTGGTTTGTTGAGTAAAAACCACGGGTAGAATGTAAATTAGATTTAAAAGAAGAACCAAAAATAAGTATGTGACAAAAATAAAACCAAGTAAAAAATAAGATAAAAAAGCAGGAAACCGAAAATAGAATTAAATAAAGAATGAATATAAAAAGTCTGAAAAATAACAGAAACGAAGAATAGTATAATTTTGAAATGATTGGGTTAAGTAGTTAGTCTTTGTAGGTTACCTCCAAAAGCATCTTTGAACCAATTAAATAATCTGCCAAAAACAACTGGATTAGCATTATGATGATAAATACTATGGTCGCTGTCCGGAAACACTAATACATCAACATTTTGCCATGCATTGTTTAGGTTTAAATCATCTAATAACTTGTAAGTGTTTTGAATATGAACATTGTCATCGCCAGTACCATGCATGAGCAAAATTCTTTCTTTATGATTTCTGAAATTGGAGAACTTAGACTCAGAACCACCAATCTTAGCGATTTTGTAACCATCAGAATTTTCAGATACGAGTTTCATATATCTTTCTGTGTAGATAGAATCATACAATGACCAATCAGTAACTGGAGCAACAGCAGCTACATATTTGAAAACTTCATTTTTGTCAATCTCAGCTAATTTTAAAGAAACATAACCAGAATAGGACCAACCCCAAGCTGCAGTTTTAGAAGTGTCAATAAACTTGTTGTCTGAAATGTATTTTGATGTAGCAGCAATAATATCTTGAGCCTCATGCTGGCCTACACTCTTGAGAGCATATTTTTTAAACTCCCAACCTTTAGAATCAGTGCCTCTTGGGTCGATAAGAATATGGACAGCATCCAAAGTTGACACAATTGCATCAGAAAACCCAACATCAAATTGACATTGGACTCTTTGAGAACCTGGACCGCCGTAGTAGTTTACTAATAATGGATATTCACGATTCTTGTTGAAGCCAACTGGCTTGGTTATCTTTGCATTTAACACAATTCCATCTCCAATATCAATTTCTATGAATTCTTTGGTTGGGATAGCAAACTGAGAAACCTTTTCTTGTAAGTAGGTATTATCGACAACACTTAATGGTTTTTGCTCCAAATTATGTAAGTCGACAAGGTATTGTGTAGGAATATCAGGTCCTTTATAAATAATTGAGGCAAATTTCCCGCTTGGAGAATAAATAGCCTCATAGTAAGACAATTCAGTGGTATTTTGAACCAATGGTAATGTCTCTGCAGTTTCTAAGTCAACAGAAAACAAATGAGAACTCATGGAAGAATATTTTGTCGTTGAGTAGTAAACTTTATTAGTTGCTGCATCGAATTGTAAAAAAGTATCTTTATCATCATAATCGCCTGCAGTAAGAACCTTATGTGGCTCCGTAGAATGTTTTTCAAAATAAGCTAGATGCAGGAAACCATTATTATCAACATATAATTCGACATAGCCATCTTCTGATCTACCAAATTTTGGATTAGCAGATACAACAACAGATTTTGTTTTGTCTACCCAACCACCATACTGGTTCTCGGCATCTATTTTACGAACTGTAGTGACTTTGTTTTCATTGTAGTTAAAAAGATTATAATGCATGATGCTTGAAGCTCTGTCACTTTGCTTGATCAAAATTTCGTTATCATTCATCCAAAGACAATCATAGACAATGAAATCTGTTCCGAGTCCTTGATCATGAACATCTAGTAGATTTTGTTGATTTGCAGCAATATTGAAATTCACTACTGATAATATTGGATTGCTACTACCAGCTTTTGGGTACTTAATATAACTGTGTGTTGGATAATCATCCTTTGTGGTGAAATAATCAACGTCATATACAGGGACTTGGGAATCGTTAGTTTTGACAAAAAGCAAATTCAGTTCGTCATGAGACCACCAAAGAAATTTATCCAGGGCCACGACTTCTTCCTCATAAACCCAATCAGGTTTACCATTGAAGATATTTTCGCTACCATCAGTAGTGACGGTTATTGTTTTATCCTGTTCAAGAGATTTGATATAGATGTTATTAGAATAAACGTATGCAATGTAATTGAATTTTGGAGACCATTCAATAAAGCTGATCTGTTCATTGCCAGTTTTATGAAGTGGTGTGAATTTTCCATTTTGATAAATGTAAAAATTAGAGAAGGAAGAATGTCTCCATTGGCTTCTTGATTTGGTTTTCACTATTATCACATCAAGATTGTAGTTTGGGTATATTTGAGTTATTGTATTTTCTTTATTGTTATATGTAAAGGTGGAAGATATTATATCCTGGGAGAAATCTGGATCGCTGAGTTTCTTAGCGATGTATGTTTTATTTTTCACAACATAGTGAAGTCCCTCGTCCTCTATTTCTGTGTTGAATGGAGGTGTGATGAAATCTAGTCTATCTTGAAAGAAGAAAAACTCCCCACTTCTAGATTCCTCGAGAGTCACTGTTTTCAACGATGACTGAGCCCCGTAAGATGGTTTTGGGATCCGCGAGTATATTATGACCACTATCACCCATATGAGGAACGCGAATCCAAATACGGATGCCATTTTTCTTCTGGAGATCGGTTTATACTGATACTTATCTTCATCGTCGTATTGTTCGTAGTCGTCGTCCAAGGTTACTTTCTGGGCCTCGAGGTCTATCGAGCTGTTGTTGCTGTTATTTCTGGACCTAGGAAGAAGGTTCTGGTTGACATTGTTGTTTGCAAACTGGCTGATGAATTCAAATGTGGAGGAAGTGTCTGAGGCCATGTCGTCTAGCTCGATGTTCTCGTAGGACATGTTTCAAAAGAGAGAAAGAAAGAAAAGAGTTCTGGAAACCAATTGAGTTGAATCCAAGCAAGAAACGCTGGAGGTTCGAAAGCAAAGCGATTGCGGGATATAAATACAAAAAAAAATGGACACTGAACTTCCAGTTTTCCAATTGTTCAAATACCTCAACCTGTACGTGTGAGCTGTAAAATTTGAAATTTAGCCATAAAATGCCTTGAATATCAATATCGAGAGTGCCCTTTTTTTCACATGTTGTCCGTAGTTATTGCTATTTTTTTCTTCATACATGATGCTGCATTAAGGGGCCGTACGCATGCCGTTTGAATGCCGAAAAAAGAAGTGAAGAATCTAAATCTAAATATAGATGAGTCAAAAGAGGCCAGTTTGATTGGAGAAATAAGGGTTTAGTTCATCTAAAGTCCATGTAAGATGCCAAAATAGCAGGCAAATACAAGGAATTCGTCAATTGTCGTCGCTTTCTGCTGAGGTTTGGCTGTTTTGGGGACGTTTTTTCCCTCCTGGTGTGCTGTGATGCAAGCTTCGGCTGCTGGAACTGGAAAATTACATTCAGGCCATCAATTGACCTCGCAGACACTCGTAGTGGTCTTTTTTTGATCAGACACACGGTTCTTGGTCAAGTGACGTCCTGGAAAATGAACAGAAAAAAGCCATACGTGCTGAAACATGTCTGAAGAATCAAGATTTTTCGGAAAATCAGGAATTTTACAACCTTCTGGAGAATTAGACTTACTACATTTTCAATACAATCCCTGTGAATCACAGAGTCCAAGATTACACACACTATGAGTGAAACTGTCGTCAATTTGCTCTATACATGCAAGAAGCGTGAAATTTATACATACAAGAAGTGTGAAGCCTATGCATACAAGAGGTATGAAATCTCGACAACAAAACAATTGCACCAAACCTTCTTCCAGATATTCAATGATTCTTTCAAAGTCGTCTGTATCACTTGTTCTGCGTCGTGTGTGTTCTCTCGTCATTTCCATGTTGTTTCCAGCAATTCTTGAACTCTTCCATTTCCTTGGTGCACAATCTCCAGTCCTTTGTATCAGCGTAACACATGTGCAATTTGAAATTCTCATCGTAGCAACCTGTATTGATGATTCTTTTATCCCACTCATCGGGCTCGTCATCATCTACATCGTTTTCATCTATCTTTTTGTTATTATTATCTTCGATTGACAGCATTTCTGGAGAATTCTTGTTTTTTTTTTGGCTAAAGCAAAATCAGTAACGACGAAATAATTTGTATTAATGCAAATACCAGTTCTGTCTAATAACTTGACTTCCGAAATACAGTTACCAAGTTCTTTGCTCAACTATATTGCTTGTACAGTCCCTCTGTTGTGCAACTTTGCTGAAACCTACTAAAAACTCTAAGTATTTTTTTTCAATCATTTTTTTTTTTTATTTGCACACGTTATGTGGTGGTATCTCATGATTAAGGTCAAAAGATGCTACTAACAACATCAAATATTGAGAGATCAAATTTTCACTAGGTGAATTTAGTGAATGGCTACATGAACTAAAGCTCTAGTGTAATGATTACGAAAACTTATTTTAATTAAACTGAAAAATTGCTTTTTAGATAAAATATTGTCACATCCAAATGAAAAAAGAAAAAATTCTTGGGCAAAAAGTATTTCAAATATAAACAGGTGTTATGTCACCATTTTTAGGAAGCAGCTTCCAACAAGTCAATGACTCTCTTGATTCCAAGGAACCATGAACTAGCCTCATTTGTGTAATTAGTACCCAAGTCCAAGTGTATAGCATGAGCTCCGGCAAAATCTTTTGCTTCCAACTTATCTATCAACTGTTGTAATAAACTTAAGATATTGTCATTCAATTCATTATTGTTCATTTGGTCGTACAAAATATTCAATTTCTTTTCTGTGTCAGCAATCTTCTTTGCATATTTTGGTGGAACCTGAGGTTTAATGTACTGCAACTTCATGGTTAACCCAGTGAAAATCTTTTGGCCTTCTGGGCTCAAATGCGAGCGATCACCCACTGGATATTTAGCTGGTGCCGCGTGAGCAGCCTCTACTGCAGCCTCAGCTTCTTCACTAGCAATACTTTGCTCGGCCGTTGGACTCTTCAATCCAGAAACACCATTTTGCGGTGGTGGAGCCAAGGCTTGCTGAGATTGCACGTTGGATGGTGGCAATCCATATGAGTTACTCTGTGGTAGAGCACCATAAGAATTCATTGGTGGCGGTGGTGCTCCGAATGAGTTTACTGGTGGTGGTGGTGCTCCAAATGATGAGTTTACTGGTGGTGGTGCCCCATAAGCATTGTTTTGTGGTGGTGCTTCGTACACATTATTTTGTGCTGGTGGTGCTCCATACATACTGTTTTGTGTTGGTGCTCCATACATACCATTTTGAGGTGGTGCTCCAAAAGAGTTTCCTTGCGCCGATGCTCCGTATGAATTGTTTGGAGGTAGTGGAGTTCCAAAAGAACTGGTAGAATTCATTCTAGGAGAGTTGAAGGCACTAGTACTAGTTTGTGGAGCATACTTATTGACCTGTGGCGGCGGTGGTGGAACAGCAGCAGGCAGTTGCAGAGGAGGAGGTGTATTGGATGCAAAAGAAGTTCTTCTTGAATTACCCATTGGTGGTGGTGGCAAAACCTGACTACTAAGTGGGGTTCCTGGTCCAGGAGTTGAAGATCCCATGGATGTTATTACAGGAGCGGTAGCAATAGGAGCGGCTTTTCTTTTGGTAGCCTTGCTTGTAACAGCAGCAAAGGCATCAGGTAAATCGTTCCATCCCTCGTGACCTGTTTTTTTCACTTTGCTTGGGTTTTGCAGAGACGAATAAATTGATCCGCTACTACTATTTGAGATAAGAGGTGGTGCAACGGCAGAAGCACCAAAGTTATTTCCAATAGGAGCTCCAAAAGATGGCTGTGGACTATATGCATTTCCAATAGAAGCTGGTGCAGAAGGTACTTGTGGGATGTACAGAGCGTTTGCCATTGAGGAGTTCGCAGCTGGTACAGGCTGTGGCGCATATGGACTGCTTGCAGCGTTGTTTACAGCCAACCCATTCGAAATAGGAGAAGGAGCAGTTGGTTGCGGAGTCTGAACATACCTAGCACGGTGATTACTTTTTGCAGGTTTAGCAGTTGTTCCTGAAGGAGGTGCCAATGGAGAAAACGCTTGTGGTACCAGTGGGGGAACAGCAGCAGCAGCAACATTTCCAACAGAAGGAGGTGCGTAAGAATTGGATCCACGCGAATACTGTGGTTGAGTTCTTGGAGAGGCAGGAATAGATGGTCCATATGGATTTGATGCCTGTTGAGGTTTCAGGTATTTATTTCTATTGGATTGAATAGATGCATTTGAGTTTCCATTCACACCAGGCAATCTATTACCTTGTTTCTTTGAAACGTTTGTAGCTGTCTTTGGAGTCTCATTAATTCTTATCTTAATAATATCAACACCATCGAAGTTTGCAGGCAAATTAGCTACTAATAATTTTACAAGTTCCTTGTCATCATCCATGACAAAATTTGCAAAATCTAAGATCAAACCATTCAATATCTTGAAGGTTTTGTTGTCAGTTAAAGAAATTCCAAGCTTTTGCTTGAAGAGAAATATCTTAATCAACAAATGATGAACCAAAGAGTAATAAATATCGCTATAAGATTTATGTTCATTTGATTCAGTAGAATTGCCAGCAATCTTCATTTCTGCTTCTTTGAGTTCGTCGAGCCATATGGAACATAAACTCAGTAAGCTACCGGATACGAAATAAATCTTAATAGCCTCTTCCCTCATTTTGGCGCTGTACAAGCGATGTGCCAACATTTCCAACTTACTGTTAAATTTATCTGAATTAGCTTCAGTGTAACATTTAATAGCAGCAATAATTTCTTTCCAATCACATATGTTTGCATTAGAAATCAAGTCATCGATATTATCAGCAAGTTTGGAACCCGATTCACTGGTTTCTGATACGATCAGTGGTCTTGAAGAGGTGTTGAATAACAATCTTGATAACACATTTTCCTTATTTTCTTCGAAATATTTACCCAATACAAGATTTAATAAGTTTGGATCTTTGGAATTCAATGCAGCTATTAAGGCTTCAGTAATCATATTTTCAGAAAGTGATTCGGATACGAATTTTGAAAATTTGGCATGAAGTAATAAGGATTTGAGGCTATCTGCTTTTTTATCCAGAGAAAATAAATCAAATTCACCAGATGGAGTGTATACGCTTGTGTTTGACAAAACACTTGCGTCTTCAGGATCCTCAGCAGCTGCTGCTATATCGTCAAAAATGTTGGCTTCACTATTAGAGACATCTTTATCTTCGCTTGCACCTTCTTCTGTCTTAGTTTGTTCTTTGGTGACACCATCTAACAATTCTAATCTTGATTCCTGTGATAACAATTCGAAATCCTTATCTGATTCTGCAGATTTACTGATCAAGTCTTTTACTTCAGAGGAGTTTGGATCTCCGCTAGACAATAAAACAGACTTCAAATCATTAAGAGATTCGCTGTGAGTAGAATCTGGCTTCATTTTAGAAATAATCACTTGAGAACCGATTCCGTTGTCAGATTTCTTGATTTGAACAAAACTACTTCCAAAAGGTGCGAATTTGACTCCACAAGGATTGATAAGCCATTTTGGAGCTTTTTTGATGAATATGGATGGTTTTATGTCTTCAGAATTATCTGTTTCACTTTCAGCGCCTGGAGGAGCTCCAGACAATCCATTGGATGAATCGTTTTCGGAAATTGCATTCCAGAAATCTGTTTCACTTTCAGTTGAAGCTTTCTTCGAAGCAGCAACATCTGCAACATTATTTTCTGCAACTGCCTTATCCTCATCTGGTCTGTTAGATGAAGTATCTTGAAGAGTTTGTAAGACAACTTTACCGTTATAAGAAGCTGCGGCAAAGATCTCTGGATTTTTCTTTGCAAATCTTGTCTTGAATACCCATTCTTCACCTCTCTTATTTGTGTAATCATCCATTGCATTGATTGTAGCAGGTTTTTTAGCATGAAGTGGATAAGATGCAACCAATTCTTGCAGTTTCATGTCCCATAAGAGAGTTTGTGAATCTTTACCAGATGTGAGAAGGAAGTCTGGATCGGCATGATTCCAAGATACAGATAGAATACCTTTAGTGTGACCCTTTATGACATCGTTAGTGGAAAAAGTATTTGAATTACCTGCTGCAGCAAGTCCGTTACCAAAAATTATTTCAGGCAGTTTGGAGAATCTCAATTCCCATTGAAGAATGACAGGTAAAGAGTCTAAATCACTGACTGTAACCAATTTTGTAGATTGAGTAGGATGCCAAACAACACTACTAAGATTGGCTCTAATATTACTACCTTGTTGAGTGGTACTCAAATAATTCAAATTCAATACTTTTTTCTTTGATTTTAAATCCCAAATTGAGGTGATACCCTTTGTGGTTGCCAGCGCAAAGATATGAGAGATAGAGTTATTCCATGCCAAGCAATTGATTTCGTCGGCTTTAGATGCGGCAGAAGCAGCACCTGTTGAGGCATTTGTGGCACCCAGGTTAGAAGAGGCTGCTGATTCATAAGGAGCTCCTGTTGGAGTCAAAGGAGACTCGTTTGCTGAAAGCTTGTTTGTATCCCAGATATAGATTTCATTATTAGCTGATCCTGAAAGCAAGATGTTTTGCTTGATATTGTTGAAGGCCAATGCACGCACTGGAGCGGAGTGGTTTGTAGCGGAATGCACGATAAAGTCGGAAGGCGAGCTGTTTTCGCTGTCAGGATTGATGAGCTTGTTTGCGTTGTAAAACTGGACGACACCAGATTCCAATGCACCAGCCAAGAGGGAATTGTCTGCGGACCAGGCCAAGTCATAGACCTTGGATTCTATGTCAACGGAGGCCAATGGCTGGTTTTTCTTGGATTTCGAGCCGCTTTTGGTTCCGAAGGAGGAGTACACTTGCAAGGACGCCTTGTTGGAGAAGTCCACGTCAACTGTGCCTGCCACAGAAGCGGTGGCCAAGTAGGGCAAGCTGTGGTTGGAAACAGCAAAAGTGGCGGGTTGTTCAATATTCAAGAGCTTGACCATCTTTTGTTTCGGGTTGTCTGATGAGAGATCTAGCGAGTGGAAAGAATGTCAGCTCAAAATAAACTGTGTGATCTGGATCCAGAGGTAGCCAAGTGAGTGAATTCCCTGTATATCTTCCGCTGTAAAGCTTTCTCTGTATGTCTTTTTTTTTGCCTATGTTTTTTTTTTTCTCGTAAGGAAAACTTGTCCTTATTCTATGCTCTCTGTGGGTGTTTTCCACACAAAAAACCAGAAAAACACTAACAAAAGCTCAAATTTTTCGCCAATTGGGGTTTTTTTCACTGAAAAACTTCCAAAAGACGAAAAATAAAAGCTATTTTTTACTGCGCAGAAAGCCCGTGAGTGCGCGCGGACAAATAGTAACAAAACGAAAAAAAAAAAAAAAACGGCGCACATGAGCGCTGCCCACGGGTCACCTGACCCGTCCACCAACAGCCAAGTTCCAGGCACCTTGTCGTTGTCTTCAGTGGATCACACTGGCGTTGGGCTCAAAGGACTCCTAGGACCCCAAGAACTCCACTGTGGGCTGCTGAGAGTGTTTGCCAGAGAACCACGGACTGCGTACAGAAAAAAACTACGCGATTCGCGGGTATTGTCAAAAGCTGGCCATTCCTGTTCAAAAATTGTTTTAAAACAAACTTTACGTATAATATATCAAGATTTGGCGGCGCAAGCTGTTTGCGAATTGTAAATATCAGGCTATGGAACACATAGATCAGAACATGGCTAGCAAGCCGTTCTCTTATCACTCATCTTCTGAAGCTAATCACTCATCTTCTGAAGCTAATCGCTCATCTTTTGGAGCCAATCATTCATCTTTTGGAGCCAATCATTCATCTGTTGATGATATTAAAATGGAAAAAAAAGCTAGCGCCACAAGGTTTCGATCCTTGGACATCAGGGTTATGAGCCCTGCGCGCTTCCACTGCGCCATGGCGCTTGCCATGTCTACTGGTTCTCTATTTGCAATATGACTAAAACACAAAATTGCTCCCTTACTGTGTAACAATAAAAATCCAATATTTTACCAAGTTTCCCCTGGTAATCAAAATTACAAGTGTACAATGTTTTTCGCTTCGCCAAAAATTTTTATTCAAGCTACTCAAGAGAAAAAAAGTATTCAAAAAAATATTTATTAGCAGCATCGTTGAATGCACACCTTGGGCCTTCAATTCAAATTTTCAAATAATGCCAGGTCACTTAAGGATAGCTGAGCAGCTCTGAATCTGGAAATCTTTATCGGTTCCCCGTTTTCATTCAATTCCTCGAATTCTTTTTCTTGGTTGGAAAGCTTGGTAAAGTTGGATCCCATCAACAACTGTTTCAATGATTGGTAACTTTGACTTATTTCCAAATTCAATATTTCAGAGCTCAAGCCCAAATCGTCATCCTCTTCTTCACCAGCGCCTAATGTTGGGTATTTGTCTTCATCAACATCAAATCTTTCGACAACGTCATCCGATAAGATCGGTCTGTTTTCTTGCTCGTTAGCATCATTCAAGTTTTCATCCTGCTTTGCCTCATCACCATTCAACTTTGTTTCTTTGATATTTGCTTTCTTTTCATCATTTCCTGAAGCAAATTCCTTCTCCAACAATAGCACCTGTTGATTATACTTTTCTATATCCTCACTAGTCTCAATTATGGAATTTGGCATATCATATTCAATCCCAACATCATCATCGTATATTCCCATTATATAGGCGCTGACCATATCATCGAGATTATTGTTCAATTTAGCATAATCCACATTTGCTCTTTGTATATCTTTCTCGCTATTTACATTACCGTCATTCGTTTTAGTTGTACATTTATCGTTTACAACCATGCTCTCTTGCATCTTTTCTTTGTCTGATGTGTCTTTGTTCCCATGAGTGATATCCTGGGAACTTTGCTGACCACAGGTTTCATTAGTGGCTTTATGATTATCCTTACTGGCTAATTCATTATCCTTTATGATTTGATCCATTATTTCTTTTTTGTTATCAGGTATTTTGATAACAGTACTTTTGCGGCTATTGGCTTTTGTGCCCTCGTTACTTTCTTTAGTTTTAGATTTCTTCTTTTTCTTGGAATTTTTAGTCAATGACGATAGACTATTCTTTTTGTCCAATAATAAAGTTGTTGAAGGTGTGTGGCTTTGTTTCTTTTTGATGCTGGTGTTCCCTGATGAACTAAGTTTATCATTGGTACGATCATCTTTGGATACGGCTTTGGACGCAGCCAAGGCGGCATAAACAGCATTCTGCGGTGTCAGTAAAGTAGGGGTGCTGCGGATTATAGGCTCATCGAGTATGATCTTGTTGTTGTGAGTGGACTCGTTCGGAGTTTTCTTTTTGTTATTGTGACTTTGAATGGTTTTAGTTGCCTTCTTGGATGATTCCTGAGGCAGGTTTTTTTCCTTCAAAATATCATACAATCCCTTTCCAGCAGTTGCAACTGGTGATTTTTCGAGGTGGAGGACCTCAAATCGTTGTGATGCATTTCTGTTTTTGTTCGCACTAACAGAATTTCCATCATGTGAGTTTATGATTTTTTTCGTCGAAACAGAATGAGCCACTGTACTGGATGAGAGATTCTGTATTTCCAGGATTGCGTTTGGTGGTAGGTGGGATTTGAAATTCCTCACATCCATCGAGCCAAAGGAGACAGACTTCTTTCTAGTTTTGGGGACGTTAGTGTCAACTTTCGTAGGCGCAAATGGCTTTCTGGGAAACTCGTGGAGCGATTCTTTGCCAATCGTACGGTTTCTCTGGGTGTTAGCGAAAGTCAGACTCGGGTTAAACATTTTGATGCTGGTTCTGCGATTTCAACAAACAGATATTTTTCAGCAAAGCGATAGCAGTTTTTGCGAACCTCGGTGGTAACGAGCTTTGGTGATGAGTTTCGAAGTGATCTCTAGGAGATGGGATATGACTCACAGAATGCCAGGATATTGACAGAATGTTGACAGGATGTGTTTCCAGTTTGATGGCTTTCCTATAATTGCGTGCAGACAGCGGTTAGTGGAGAGTTCAGTGGCGGCAAGAGCTGCAAAATAGTTGAGGTTAAAAAAAAGTGGCAGAAATCGATCCAGGGGTTCATCAACGTGCAATGTTCAACAAGTAGGTTTCCTCAAAGCCACAATGGTTTCATAACTTCCAACGTAGAGACTTGACGCAGAGACTTGATGCGGAACTTGGCGTTGAAGTGTTGAAGGTTTTCTATTGTCTTCCTGGAATACACCACAAGCTGCACACACATTGCTGATATTGATGAGATGCTACTAAGGTGCATCATGGTGCACAGCGTTGTTGGTGATAGAAAAAAAAAACTCCCTTCAATACTATATTTAGAATACATCCTTACATTATAAATCCCAAACTCGAGTCTGTACACCGTCTAAATATAAGATACATTAACCCAAACACCGTAAACCCTGACGTCTTTTTTCACCACAATTACACCAACATCCAATAGAACTTCGAGTAGCGGATCTTTTTTTCTTCTTTGCTGCGGATCTGGAGAAAAAATTACCCCACAATACGAGAAGTCGTACGTACGTATGATGAGCGAGATTGCGAGTCGAGTTTCACCAATTCACCAATACGTACTGGATTAGGTATGTGACCCACTTGGTATCCTCGGTATTTTATGTTTTTGATCCTTTAGTATCCTTGCAGTCTTGTATTTCTCAAAATTTTTGCACTGCTGATCATTTTGGACAGTGAAATATTCGGAGCTGCAAAAAAGCCCCCTGGGTCCCTGGAAAATTGCATGCTACTCCGGCTGGAGCCTATAAACAACTGACGAACGTCAGAAACACAAGTTTTTATTGATTGATTCACACGCGTATTGCCAAAGTTCTCATCGACCCCAGATCTCCATGGTTTTTCTCTTTTGATTGCGTCTGCGACCTTAAGCCGCATTTCCCTTTTCTGTATCGTTGCAGCAGTCGCGCAACCCCTCAAAAGACTGGAAACAGTCACTTCACGAGCAAAAGAATCATGAAAAACGTCTTCCGTAGTAACTAACCCTAGACAATACAAAAAAAATTTTTCCAACAATACAATGTTCGAGTGGGGTCGAAGCGGGGGAGGGGTCATTTTTGCTGCGAAATTTCCATCATTTAGAAGCCTCAAGTGAAAATTTCATTGTAATTTTTTTTCTTCTTGGGGGCCCCAATCCGCACTCGGTGTACAGGTGAGATTTCCCAGCAAAGTTAGCCATACATACCCTCACATACGGTTTAGTATGACTGTAGAGCCGATCAATATTACATAACATTTATTCACTTAAAGAAACGAGACTTCCTCGCTCCCCCAGAAACACTCCAAAAACCATTCTGAGCCAAATAGAAGTCAATATTCCTCGAAACACAACAGACTCTGTGTTTTTTTCTTGGTTTTTGGTCTGTTTTCACAGTTTTTGATCTGTTTTCGCGGTTTTCGGTCTTTTTTACCTTCACAATCAGCATCCTGCTTAATCTTCTCCACTATCTCAAGGCTTGAGATCCGCCCTTGATACACAGATCCCCTTTGCGTCTCCTTGAGTAGCCCTGAGTCCCCCCTGCTTATCCATAAACCATCCAGCCGTGTCCCAGGTATCCCTTCGCAAAAACTGCTTCCTCAAGAAGTTCGATCAAGAAAGAAAAGCAGTTTCACCTGTCACCAAAACAAACCATCTAAAGCTTTTTGGTAAATTTTCTCCCCAGCATGTATCTTCAATCGACTAGTATACCAGGAGTTTTGCTCTTCGGTAATCGTATCTCATTATCCAAAGTTTCTGCTGTCTCTGCTGCTTCTCTTTGGAAAAGATCTGGTTTCTCCACCTTTTCTGGTGGACTCAACCACTCCCATTCTCATGGCCATTCTCATTCCCATGGCCACTCTCATTCGTCTGCCTCTCACGCAGATGGATTATGCGGCCCAGAAGATGATCATATCCATTTGAAAGAATCAGAAACAGAAACAAATGACGAAGTCAAGTTTGGTGTTAAAGGAAAGCACTTCCATTATATTTCTGGAGGTGCAAATGATGCACTTTCAACATCAATAGCAAATGAATCAAACAATTCTTCCTCATCTGCTTCATCTGCTCATGCTTCTTCTCATGATCACTCCCACAATCATTTCTCTTTTGGTCATACTCATGCTCACTCCAACGAAATTATCCAAAATTTGACTCTAAAAAACGCATTCACTAACCCTGGCTCGAGAATAACTATCATTGGTCTTATCTCCAACATTGGTATTGCTGCTGCAAAAGGTTTAGGTGGTGTATATTTCCACTCTCAAGCTCTTATTGCTGATGCTGTGCATTCTTTATCAGATATGGTTTCAGATCTTTTGACACTATTCACCATTTCATATAGACACAGACCTGCTAATGAAATATTCCCTAATGGTTTTGGTAAGGTGGAGCTGCTTGGTTCTTTAACTGTTAGTTCTCTTTTACTTTTCGCTGGTGCTTCCATTGGTTATTCTTCCCTTTGTACTATCATTGGACCTTTAGTACCAGCTGTTTTCTATGAATCAGTCCATCATATCGTAGACTACTTACATTTATCTGGTGCAGGTCATTCCCATTCTCATACTAGCTCCCATGCGGGTAACATTGCCGATATCAATGCCGCTTGGATTGCTGCTGGCTCTATTGTCGTTAAAGAATGGCTTTTCCAGGCAACTAAAAAAACTGCAATTGCAGAAAATAGTTCCGTATTGTTAGCAAATGCTTGGCATCATCGTGTTGACTCTTTAACCTCTATTGTTGCTTTAGCAACTATTACAGGTGGTTACTTTTTCAACATCAACTGGCTTGATTCACTTGGTGGATTGCTTGTTTCTGGTTTAATTGTAAATGCTGGTTACGCTGGCTGCAAAACTGCTGTTTTGGAAATCTTAGATGCCTCTATTCAAAGAAATGATCCAATTTATTTGAATGTCGAGCTGCAGATTAACTCTGACTTGAAATCCTTGATTAGTAATAACAATGCTGGTCGCCCTTATACTATTGGCGAATTGTCCATATTGAACAGTGGGCCTAATATTGTAATCAATAACTTGACATTGGTAGCCCCTAAACAAAGATGGGAGAATGTACTTACTGTTCATGAATTTGAAAATGTCAGAAGAGTTTTAAAAGAAAAATTATTTAACGCTAATCCAAACTTGAAGAAAATTTCTATTGAATTCGTTGAGGAAACTGATTCATCTGCTAAATCTTCTACAGTAAAAGCAGACTCCGAAAACTGTCATGATCACATGCATTAAAAACATCATTATATATAGTATTCCAAAATAAATAAACCCAAAAACCAAAGAATATACATATTAATCATAAATTTTTGAGAAATAGTTGAAAAATTAGCTGGCACAGCTGCATTGTAACATATGCTTCTTTTTCTCGTCTCTATCTAAATCGTCAGACTCCCCCTCTTCACACCATTTGATTTCAATATCCTTTAATTCGTTTCCCCATTTCGAATCATCAGTAGAAAAACATGTCATTTTGGTGGCCTTATCTAATAATTCTGAATGTGGTTCATCTGTATCAACACGACAAACATCAATAACATCATCTACTACTTCTTCCAATACCCAGCCACTGAGAACAAACCTTGGATTGTATGGTTTTGCGGTTTCGAATCTTTGAGCATCAGAAATCCCATATCTATCAAGAGATTCTTTATAAGTTTTCAAAAAGTTCACAATTTTGTCTTTTTTGCTTGGATCCATATTTTCATCTGTATGATCACCAGGCGATTTGACTTCCTGTCTACATGTCTTCAATATTTCAGTACCAATTGAAGCAAAATCATCAGAAGCTCCATCTAATTTTACATCAGCCATCAAATAATAAAAGAATTTATTATATGACAAACCTGTCTCCCATAACATTGATAACATAGGAGCGATCAATACATCATGTTCTTCTTTTTTAAGATCTTCATATCCTAATCTTTTTCCAAATATTTCAACATATTTTTCGAAAAAAGTGTTTTCATAAATTGTTCTACATTGATCAATCACAGTGGATCCCTTCTCAATGATTTGCTCTTCAGTCAATTTTTCTCCAGAAGATTCAACGAACAATGGATAAATGGCTTCTCCTAGTTTGTGCAAATTCCACCAGATAGCACTCGGTGTATTTTCATAACTGTATCTTAAAGTATGATCCTCACTATTAGGAGTGTACTGAGGTTCAAAACGATCCATTATGGCAAATGGCCCAAAGTCCATACATAACCCCAATATTGAAGTATTATCGGTATTCAAAACACCATTTAGAAATCCATATACTTGAGTGGTGGCAATCGTTTGCGCATTTCTTTTTACTACTTCCTGATAAAATCTAACATATATATTTCTGGTTTCATCTAGGTTCGTCGATTTATTCAATTCAGGATAGTAATTTTCAATACAGAAATCTGATAATTTCTTCAATTCATCAACACCAGAATCGCGTGCCCTCAATAGATCGAAATTACCTATGCGAATCCATGAAGGTGAAAATCTTGTGATAGATCCGCAAAGATGTAGGCTGCTTCCACGTTGTGCGTATTTACCTGAAAGCACGTTTACTGATAAACATCTCACGGTTGGTATTCTCACGGAGTGAAGAAATTCCGATATAAGAAATTCACGAATGCAAGATCTGATTACCGCTTTCCCATCCGCAAACCTTGAAAATGGTGTCAAACCAGATCCTTTGACTTGCAATTCGTAAATGTCACCTGAATCACATGGCAATTCGAAAAGATTTACAACACGTCCATCGCCTAACTGACCTGCGAATTGTCCGAACTGGAAACCTGCGTATACTTCTGAATATGGAAATATTTCGTTGTGAATTTTTGTCCCATTTAGCAATTGAACTGCTAATTTCGACATTGGAGTCTCGAAATCTAGATCTTTAAGGGCTTGAGGAGACCAAGCCAATAACTTTGTATTTTCAGAATTGGTAAGTTTTTCATCAGGAAGACAATATGTAAAATATCCCGAGAGTAGCTGGCGAGGTCTATGGAGATATTGAAGTGTCAAAAATGAATCATAAGTGATATCGCCTTTGTATATTTTTGAGGAGTATTTCTTTTTGTAGAAATCTGTAATATTAGAATACGAAACAGCGCTATCATCATTTACTTTCAAGGTATCAGGTAGTAAATGATATGGAGGGTATGGAACTCTAGGATCAGGCTTCAAAGTTTTGGAAAATCTGGATTGCCTTGCTCGCTTCATCAACTGGAAGAAATCATCATTGTTTGTAGTCATCTTGGGGACACTAGCTGAGAGGCGACTGAAAACTTTAGTCGGTTGTTTTGATTTGTATCTTGAAGTAAACATTATTCAATTTATTTTATCTGAATTGAAAAATTTTCCAGCGGTTAGTATCTCGTCATTAGAATGAAAGATTCAGCAGCAATCAAAAAGAGTTAGTGGGGTCTGAATATCTAGCAAACGAAAATACGCACTAAAGACGCGTGAAAAACTGTTCTATTTAGCACATGCAATATTCAAAATTGTTGATTCCTGAGTAAGGAGACGCGTTACTCGGTAATTGAAAGGCTGTACTAGTATCGTAATTACGTTTTGGTCTCGAATTTCAGAGATTGTCTGAATCAGAAAAACTAGGAGTAATCAGGATACTTTTGTGGCTTGTGTAGATGTTATCACAGGTTCGCAAAAAGATTTACTGGGACTGCAGCCGATGGTTTGTTGATCACTGTATGGGATTCAGAATTACGTTGATGATGACAAAAACAACAAGTATACTGCCTTTTGAATGATACGTTCCTTTTTGTACTCTCGTTGGTGAAGTTTGTAGATTTCTATGTAATAGAGAATTCTCTTCTTTTTTTTAAAAAAAAAACTTTCTACAAAAATACATTCGATTTATCTATTGAAAACCGTACAGCAGAATCCAAATTAAAATAGTTCTGGTAGCTCTAATGTAATAGAGAATGAATATTCACAGCTTTACTTACATGTTTTCAGTAAACGTCGCGTTAAATTTAGTACAGCTATTCACTTTTCATTATTAATCCATCTGCACAACATATTTCCGAAAATTCAGGTTTTGCGGACAAAAGTTTTCTATTTCTAAAATTACAGATCGGATTTATTATTGTATGAATAGTACAAAATCATTCAAAGTGAACCAATTTCAAGACTTGTACGTCCTCATATTTTGTTTTATTAGACACACAATTCTTCCAAAGAGTGCACGTATTTCAGAAAAATACAGCATTCTAAATTGGAAAAGATCAATAGTTTCCCTGAGGCATATTTATCTTGGAAAACTATATACTTCCCAACATTTTGCTCATTTCATCTCAAAGGTTTCCAGTACTTTTGCAAATTCAATATCTATTATTGATTTAAGCTATATATTATGTTAAGGGATACTGAGTCACGTGCACATTATTTTTATGTTTTTTTTTCCTTCTTCTTGTTTTGGATACTTTAATTTAGTCGCTATTTATTTATTTTTTTTTTCTTTTGTTTTTTCTAGAAGTACTTTTTTTTCTTTGTTTATAAACATTGAAAATACAAAATAGTAATTTTCTTGAGAAAGAGGTTCCTAAACTAATCAATATTTCCCACATATTGCTAGCTAATTCTACTATTATTGCTCCAAAAGTAAAGGAGAAATCGCCTAGAGCAGAGAACTATTGATTTCCTTGCAATTTAGCTATATTACTTCAGGAAAATGAGCTTGCACAACGATAACTTTTGGATTTTGAATGCGTCTGGGTCGATTCCTCAAATACCAGGAAGTTCCACTTGGATAGCCTCAGAAATGAAGTACTTCAGCAGCTTGGTGGTTGGTGAAATCGATCTGAAGTTCCTCAGGTCAGGCATTCAGGAAAATATGGAATGGTTGAACAATCTGATGTCCCAGATATTGAATGAGGATCGTCAGAACAATTGTGAGCACATGTTGTTATTATTATCATCTCCTAAAAAGAGTAAAACAGAAGACAAACAGCTGGATTTTGCTGATCTAGAAACATCAGACATACTTCATAAGGACGATACTATCTCTGTGAAGGAAGTAAATGATTCAGCTGCAATGATAAATCCATCACATAATGCTCAGAGACATCCTTTTCTGCTTCGCGAATCAACATCCACATCTCCTATATCATCATTGTCATCAACGTCCAGCGCGACGAAATCTAAGAGATCATCATCGATTCGTTTGGGAAGACCTCCTCTAAGTACCAAACAGAAACCAACATATATTAACTCACAGCGAAAAGAACCTAGTTTAAAACCTTTTAAATTATCTAAATCACCACATAATAATAAAAGTTCCAAAATGTTGCATTTCTATGTTTCGCCATCCAAAAGCAATGGAATTAGAGAAAAGAAGAAATCAAGGTCTCCATTGAAAAATATCACAAACTTGAAACAAACGTCAATTAGTGACAACAAAGAACTTAATAATAAAGCTTCAATTTCTCCACTCAAAAACTATTTGAGAAAAAACAAAAGTCGAATCAATCTGAGTAATTTCTCTGAGAAAATGTTAAAGGACCATAAATACAAAATTAATAAATCTACAAACAATATTAAAAACCATAATTCTTACAGCAAAATATCCCATTTTAGCGAAGTTCAAGAAATTATAAATGACTTAGCCGCCTCAAAAGAACTAGATAAAAACAAAATATTTATTGACTCAAAAAAGGAATTAGATGACTTGACTAGCAATAACAGAAGCTCAGAAGAGAGTATAGAAAGAATGATAAAAGATTCAAATGATGACATTTTGAAAGAGCAAAAACTCACGGTTTACCATAATGGAATGTATAAAAAAATGAGTGTTAGTGATAATGATAATAATAATGTGACAAATCGTGATTCAGTTAAGCCAATTCCTGAAATACATTCTAAGCCAACTGATAATAGTATGACAACAAGCATTTTTAAGAATAATTCTTCTAAAGTAACTTCAAAAACAAGCATGAATATAAAATCGGGTGTCCCTGCCGCAAAAGCTAATAATTCTAAGAATTCAGAAGCCTCAAAGACAGAGAAGAAAAGTTACGAAAATAATAAAATAAATCCTCCGACTTCAAAGTATGACTATAATGAGTTAATCCAAAGACTAATGGCGCCAACAGAAGCAAGTGCTGCCAAATTAAGACATCATGGAATATCACCATACAAACAACGTCATTTGAATGTACAAGCGACAGCTAATCCGTTAGGATCTTTCAATAATACGACATCATCAAGACCAACTACTGCTGAGAGAACGGGTTCAGAGATGACAACTTTGATGTCAACTGCGACAAATATAACAAGTGACTCGACTTTGATGAATAATGATATTAAAAACAGAATGATCCCAATTACCAATACCCGGAACCCTACTAATATCAGTATGTCACCATTTCATTCAGAGACCTCCCTGAAGGTTATTCAAAAATCATCCATATATAATCGTGTCTCTCCCTCCAAAGCGTCTGCGTTCCGTAATAATAATAGCAGTAAAAATGATAGTTCAAGTAGATCTGTTTCGCCGGCGAAACAAATGAACTACAGAAAAGTTGAATCAACGAAATCTAAGACAATGGCTACACCTTTAAAATCTTTGACAAACACTTACAAAGAAATCAATAAATCACCGTTAAAATTGAACCTTGGGAACTATAGAAAAGACTGGATGAAAGGGACAACTTTGCCAAAAGAAAGTGTGGTGAAGATATCAAGCGTAAATACTAAGACCAGGATTAATGACCAGAACTCAAAAGCTTTACCGCTGAAGATTCCGAGTATTAGTGTTAAACAAAATGAAACTAGTAGTCATGCCAACTATGAAGTTGAACAAAGTGACAATAAAATGAAAAAGTTTAATTTGCAAAAGAAGAACTTAACAAAAGATATTTTGGATTCAAAAGAAGTACCCGTGAAAACGGATATAAGTTCAAAGATAACTGTTGAAAGCAAAAATATTGTGAGTGACACGAAAAAAAGTTTCAAGAAGATTAATATTGACAATTATAAGGATAAAGATGATGGGGAAAAGGCATCACAAATTTTGAGTAACATCAAGAAGTCAAGCGATATTACGAGTATATCCTTCAATAACAATAAGAGCCATGGAATTGATTTACTCACAAGCACACCAAACACATCTTTTAAGAAGTCAGTAACTACAGCCATCTCCACAACAACGAATTCTAGCACCACAATTTCAAATATCTTCAAGGTAAAACCCCAAAACAATTTTAGTATGCACAAAGGTAATATTTTATCTGATAATAGACAGAAACATTATGAAGGAGATCGACATGCCAATGGTAATAATACGTTACCCGAAATATATTCAGATTCCTCGGATGATGAGGATCCTAAATACTTAGCAACTTGGGCCAATTCACCCGAATTAATCAAGCTTTTGAGATTTCAGAAGAAAAATCTCAGTCCTGAGGTCTTGTTTGATAAGCCTATCACAAAGATCAATTTGAATGAAATTTTCAACGACAATAAACACAGCGAATAATCTGCTTTATATAATTAAATATTAAAAAAATTAGAGACTCAATCAGTGTTAAAATGAATATATACCAAATATATATATATATCACATAAATTTTGATGATTGATATGGTATCAGTAACATATCAATCACATTTTCACAAATTCTTTCTCAAGCTTACGTTGTAGATAGTAAACAATTGAAAAAACTGCGAATGATTAAATGAATATTTATCTGCAGATGCTACAAAGTTAAATATTTGAATATATTTTTTTCAATTCAAGTATTGTAATAGTACTAATTATCTTAATGCTATATCAAGAAATAGTGGAAAAAAAAAAGAAGATGCAGATGTGAGACCTGGAATATCGAAAAGAAAGTATGTGATAGTTTTCAATAGGATATAAACGACCAAAAATCAACGGAAACACAGTGGGTTTGATGGAGAAATTTGGGGGTTATCTTACAATTGAGTAAGTAAAATAATCATAACAGACATGTGTGCATCTAAAGATGCCGAGTTAAAATATATTTGATTGGAAACTAACTATAAAAATATTAAACAAGTAAAAAAAAGAATTTCAATTCGTTCAATGAATCTTGAATTGTTTCTTTGAAAGCAAAGACAAATGGCTTACCAGTCATTATTACTGTTGTTGTTGTTGTTAGAACCGTAAGAGTCATTGTTGTTAGAACCGTAGGAATCGTTGTTGTTGTTGTTTCTACCAGAAGAACCGTATGAATCGTTGTTAGAAGAACCGTAAGAATCGTTGTTAGAAGAACCATAAGAGTCACTGTTAGATGAACCGTAGGAGTCCTTGTTCTTTCTTCCGGAGCTTGAACCATATGAATCATTGTTGGAAGAACCGTACGAGTCGTTGTTGGAAGAACCGTAAGAGTCACTGTTAGAAGAACCGTAAGAGTCACTGTTAGAGGAACCGTAAGAGTCCTTGTTCTTTCTACCAGA